>SJYV01003857.1:304402-316794 GCA_006410875.1 Neotragus pygmaeus | reverse complement strand
CCAGTACTTTGGCCACCTCATGCGAAGAGTTGTCTCATTGGAAAAGACTCTGATGCTGGGAGGGATTGGGGGCAGGAGGAGAAGGGACGACTGAGGATGAGATGGCTGGACGGCATCACTGCCTCGATGGACATGAGTCTGAGTGAACTCCGAGAGATGGTGATGGACAGGGAGGCCTGGCATGCTGCAGTTCATGGGGTCGCAAAGAGTCGGAGACGACTGAGTGACTGAACTGAACTGAAGTGAAGAATTAAGAATTAACCAGTGTGACATAAAATCAGATATTAAACTCAGATTTTCTGATTCAAGACTTTTTTTAACAGCTCAACTGAAGAAGCAGAACAATAAGCAATAAACACTTGATAGGAGATAATTGACTTGATTCAAAAAATACTCTATGGTCTTTTTAAAAAGCTTACTTTCCTCATATATTTAAAATAATAATAAAAATAATAAAAGCCCTGATAGTGGTACTTTTGAGTTCTTTCGTGTGCCCAGTACTGTTGTGGTCGCTTCTCATTATGTAGAGCACCTGTAACCCAACCAACAATCAGTGCATTAGGTGCTATTATCAATAGTATCTCCATTTTTAAGATGAGAAAATCATTACAGCACAGGCTGTTAAAACAACTTGCCTGAATTCAACAGAAGTTTAGTAGTAGAAAAGAGGAATGATACCCCAACAGGATTTATGCTCTTAATCCCTAGAAACTGCCTCCCTTACAAGTCAGTATGGTTAACTTTTTAAGCAATCCATTCACATGTGCAACATATACGGGTCATAGTATGTGAAGGAAAGGTGCTCCTCCCTGTTCACTGCCTTACTGGGGTAGACCAGCTGTCTATGAAATTCTGTAGGAAATGGTTAGAACTTTCTTCTGCTGCAGCTGGGGGTCAGATGTTGCTGTGCTTTCACTGTTCATTTCTTCGTCACTGCTGGCCCTCGCTGAGTGCCTCTGCCTTCGTCCCGCCTGATTTGATGTGTCCTGTCTTTGATAGCCTGCCCTAAGGGGTGCTTGCAGTGCAGCCGCAGAGACTGGTGTCACCTCTGTGACCAGGGCTTCTTTCTGAAGAGCGGTCTTTGTCTTTCCAACTGTGTTCCTGGCTTCTCCGCCCACTCTTCTAATGAGACATGTGCTGGTAAGTGCTTCTCCTGCAACGGCCTAGTGAAATCACCTGTAATTTCTCCATGCAGAGGCTGAGTTTGCAGATGCAGTTGGCCCATGTGATGTAAAATGCAGGCTTCCCGTTCTGGGAAAAACTTAGGTGCTGCTGTAAGGGACTTATTTAGAGACAATGAAAAATTGGGAGAATTCAAATTCTAAGATCTTTGGAAGGGAAAAAGAAGTCATTTGCACTTTAAAAGTCACAACCATCAGGTCAGAAATTTGACATAAAACTTATTTGTGTCCCTGAACTACAGCCATGTTATAGAACATTATATATATATATATGTTTATATTAATAGATATAATTTATTATATTTTTATCAATATGTAGAACTAATTATGGCCAGGTGCAATGATGTGCAAACTGGAGATAAATGATAAATAATTAGTGAATGGTGCCTAATTAGGAACCTGCCCCATTAGGTTCACATATTGGAAGTAGATGGATTTCAAGCCACTCTGTGTGCCATTAAGAATTAGGTAACATGTTAAAGAAATGGAACTAGTCTCGTCTAACCCATCAGTGGACATTTTACCTTAAACAACAAAGAGGATAAAATTTAAATTCAGGCTTAATTTTGGACCCCAAAATTTTTACAGGTGAATGAAGATTGGGAGTTCTGAGCATTTCTTGGCTTTTGAGTGTCCTTCATCAATAACATGAATCATGTTTTATCACCTGCAGTCAATCATATTTTTCATCACTGTATTTCTGACCTCCTATGATATTAAGACTGCCCATGGGAAAAAATATCTTTGGCTTATTTTGTTGGGATCCTTCTGAAGCCCTAAGTACTTGAGAGTCAGCTTACCCCACTTGGGATGTAATACAAGTCACCTTGTGCAAATGAATTCGACTTTCATTAGAGTAATCTTACATTAGAAGTAGTTCCCCTGAAACTTGGCATTCTCAAACTGCCCTGTCTGTCCTACTTGTAAAAGGAAGCACTGCCAATTAAACCTCAGGCAAAACAACTTGCAGGAGATGGGATGAATTCCACATCAAGGTCCGAAATCCTAACTCATCCATTGTATGTGTCCTGTGGACAAAGGTTGTACATTTTTAAAGCAACGTGTGTATATTTCACTTGAATTCTGAATGTAAGCCACTAATAATCCTACTTCACTGTAGGTTAACTGGTGCTCTTCCTGCAAATGGTATCTGGCACTTGCCTCTCTTCTTGTCCTTGGTGGGTCTGATGGTCAGATATGATAGATGTGTTAAGAGAGGACTGTGTTCTCCAATGTGGCAACCAATTAGGATTACCTGTGGAGCTTATAAAATGACCAAGGCCCCACCCCAGAACATCTTAGTTAGAATCTCTGGTGGTGGAGCCCAAGTATCAATATTGTTTTAAAAAATCTCTATGATTCTTTATTGTTATTATTGAGATATAATTCACATACCATAGAACTTACCCTTGAAAGTATATAATGAGGTTTTAGTATATCCACAATACTACCCAACCATCATCACAATCTAATTCTAGGTCATTTTAATCATCCTAAAAAGAAGTCCAGTAACCATTAGTAGTCTCTCTCTACTGACCCATTGCCTTAGCTCCTGCTCAACACAGAAGGCACAGTGCTTTCTGTCTCTGTGGAATTTCCTAACTAAATAGTTCACGTAAATGGAAGCATACAATATGTGGCCTTTTATATCTGGCTTCTTTCACCTGGCATAGTATTTTCAAGGTTCCGCTGTGTTAGAACACATATCAGTACCTTATTTCTTTTTATGCTTGAATAATACTCCGCTGTATGCATATACCACATTTTGTTTATTCAGTCAATTGATGCTTGTTTCAGTTGTTTCCACTCTTGTTTTTTTGTGAATAAAACTGCTATGAACATTGGTGTTAGTTTTTGCATGGATATATGCTTTCAATGGGCTTCACTGATAGCTCAGTTGGTAAAGAATCTGCCTGCAATGCAGGAGACCCTGGTTTGATTCCTGGGTTGGGATGATCTGTTGGAGTAGGGATAGGCTACCCACTCCACCTCTCTTGGGCTTCCCTTGTGGCTCAGCTGGTAAAGAATCTGCCTGCAGTGCAAGAGAACTAGACTCAATCCCTGGGTTGGGAAGATCTGCTGGAGAAGGGAAAGGCCACCAGTATTCTGTCCTGGAGAATTCCATGGACTGTGTGTATAGTCCATGGGATCACAAAGAGTCAGACGTGACTGAGGGACTTTCACTTTCACTTTCTATGCTTTCAGTACTCTTGGATATATGCCTAGGAGCAGAATTTCTGAATCATGTGGTAGCTTTGTGTTTAATTGCTTGAGGAATCGCTAGANCTTTTGAGTGTCCTTCATCAATAACATGAATCATGTTTTATCACCTGCAGTCAATCATATTTTTCATCACTGTATTTCTGACCTCCTATGATATTAAGACTGCCCATGGGAAAAAATATCTTTGGCTTATTTTGTTGGGATCCTTCTGAAGCCCTAAGTACTTGAGAGTCAGCTTACCCCACTTGGGATGTAATACAAGTCACCTTGTGCAAATGAATTCGACTTTCATTAGAGTAATCTTACATTAGAAGTAGTTCCCCTGAAACTTGGCATTCTCAAACTGCCCTGTCTGTCCTACTTGTAAAAGGAAGCACTGCCAATTAAACCTCAGGCAAAACAACTTGCAGGAGATGGGATGAATTCCACATCAAGGTCCGAAATCCTAACTCATCCATTGTATGTGTCCTGTGGACAAAGGTTGTACATTTTTAAAGCAACGTGTGTATATTTCACTTGAATTCTGAATGTAAGCCACTAATAATCCTACTTCACTGTAGGTTAACTGGTGCTCTTCCTGCAAATGGTATCTGGCACTTGCCTCTCTTCTTGTCCTTGGTGGGTCTGATGGTCAGATATGATAGATGTGTTAAGAGAGGACTGTGTTCTCCAATGTGGCAACCAATTAGGATTACCTGTGGAGCTTATAAAATGACCAAGGCCCCACCCCAGAACATCTTAGTTAGAATCTCTGGTGGTGGAGCCCAAGTATCAATATTGTTTTAAAAAATCTCTATGATTCTTTATTGTTATTATTGAGATATAATTCACATACCATAGAACTTACCCTTGAAAGTATATAATGAGGTTTTAGTATATCCACAATACTACCCAACCATCATCACAATCTAATTCTAGGTCATTTTAATCATCCTAAAAAGAAGTCCAGTAACCATTAGTAGTCTCTCTCTACTGACCCATTGCCTTAGCTCCTGCTCAACACAGAAGGCACAGTGCTTTCTGTCTCTGTGGAATTTCCTAACTAAATAGTTCACGTAAATGGAAGCATACAATATGTGGCCTTTTATATCTGGCTTCTTTCACCTGGCATAGTATTTTCAAGGTTCCGCTGTGTTAGAACACATATCAGTACCTTATTTCTTTTTATGCTTGAATAATACTCCGCTGTATGCATATACCACATTTTGTTTATTCAGTCAATTGATGCTTGTTTCAGTTGTTTCCACTCTTGTTTTTTTGTGAATAAAACTGCTATGAACATTGGTGTTAGTTTTTGCATGGATATATGCTTTCAATGGGCTTCACTGATAGCTCAGTTGGTAAAGAATCTGCCTGCAATGCAGGAGACCCTGGTTCGATTCCTGGGTTGGGATGATCTGTTGGAGTAGGGATAGGCTACCCACTCCACCTCTCTTGGGCTTCCCTTGTGGCTCAGCTGGTAAAGAATCTGCCTGCAGTGCAAGAGAACTAGACTCAATCCCTGGGTTGGGAAGATCTGCTGGAGAAGGGAAAGGCCACCAGTATTCTGTCCTGGAGAATTCCATGGACTGTGTGTATAGTCCATGGGATCACAAAGAGTCAGACGTGACTGAGGGACTTTAACTTTCACTTTCTATGCTTTCAGTACTCTTGGATATATGCCTAGGAGCAGAATTTCTGAATCATGTGGTAGCTTTGTGTTTAATTGCTTGAGGAATCGCTAGATGTCTTCCCAAGTGGCTTACCATTTTCCATTCCACCAGCAATATATGAGATTTCTAGTTTCTCTAGTGTTTAGGAACACTTTATTGTGCTTCCTAAAATGGGTGTGAGATGATGATATCTTGTGATTTTAATTCAAATTTCCCTGATGACTGATAATGTTGAGCACCTTTTCCTGTGCTTATTGACCTTCCATATGTCTTCTTAGAAGAAATGTCCATTCACTGCCTATTTTAAAATTGGTTTATTTGTCATTTATTGAGTTGTAAGAATTCTTTATGTATATCCTGGATACAAAGGAGATACAAATCCCTTTTCAGATGTGTGATTTGCAAATGTTTTCTCCTATTCTGTGGATTCTCTTTTCACTTTCCTGCGAATGTCCTTTGAAGCACAAACGTTTTTAGTATTAACAATGTCTGCTGTATCTATTTTTTCTTCTGTCACTTGTGCTTTTTGTGTTGTATGTAAGAAAGCATTGCCTAATTTAAGATCACAGAGATTTTCTCCTGTATATTCTTCTAGGAGTTTTATAGTTTAACATTGACACTCTATGTTATTCTCATGCACATCTAGGATGAGAACCACTGGATTAGAAGGAGGCTTACGGAATACAGTAGTCTAGAGTTTCATCTTTGTATGAATCAGTTCTGAATCAACATTACCCTTCTGTCATGTATGACTCTTTGTAACCCCATGGGCTGTAGCCTGCCAGGCTCCTCTGTCCATGGAATTCTCCAGGCAAAAATACTGGTGTGGGTAGCCATTCCTTTCTTCTGGGGATCTTCCCGACCTAGGGATCGAACCCAAGAACCCACATCTCCTATGTCTCCTGCATTACAGGTGGATTCTTTACCACTGAGCCACCAGGGAAGCCCCATCTTTGTAGTTCTGAATGAACATTACACGTATATTTCTTTAAAAAATGATAATAATAACCTAATTAGTGACTGTACCAAGCCTGACCTTTGGATTCATATGTTTTCCAGGCAAAATACACACCCCTAGTCTTCACGTGAATGGTTCCCTCACCCTTGCAATTGGTTCAATGAAGCCACTGGATTTTTTCCTCCTGAATGTTCAAGACCAGGGAGGCAGGGTCGAAGACCTACTGTTCCATGTGGTGAGCACCCCCACCAATGGTCAGCTCGTGCTCTCAAGGAATGGAAAAGAGGCTCAGCTTGACAAGGCTGGCCACTTCAGTTGGAAAGATGTGAAGGAGAAAAGAGTGCGTTTTGTGCACAGCAGAGAAAAGCCCAGGTGAGCCAGGGTCCTGCTGTTTTCCTCCTGTCTCCCTCCCCTCCGTTCTCTGTGCTCCCTGCCCTCTGCCCCGCAGCGTTCTCCCTCCTCTTCTGGGGGAGATCGATACTCTGCAAGTGCCACTTTCAGCTGCCTGTCATCATTTCGCAGTAATTGCTCAGAGAGAGTGCTTCTGTTAGAGACATTTTCATTTTATCACATAATTGTGGGTAATTCTCTGATGTGACGGGAAAGTTCCTAGTACAATTACCCAGTTTTTTTGGCCTGGGAGGAACAAAATCGCTTCTATACCCAGATTCCGCTGCTACTTCAGCATTAGCGTTCTCTGCCAGGGGGCAGGGCATGGCTAGAGGATGGGGTGCATACTTTTTAAGGCATTGTATGGTTCCTAGAATTTCAGAGTTGGAAGGAAATGAAGAGTCACGGTTAACCTGTTATTACCCACTTTCTGGGGCTCATTGTGGTTAATTTTAAAGCCTGATCCAGTTTTCTTCTGATGCCTAACACAATTCTGGCTGTCTTCCTCCACCCAGCTGACATATGCTTCAGGAATGCAGCTGAGTGTTAACACTTACCCGAGCAAATTGAGCCGTATAATTAGCAGAGCATATCTACTAACTAGAAATCAGGGAATGCACCCCAAAGATTAGCCTCTTGGATTATCCTTTACCCTGCTCTGCTTCATTAGTGCAGCCTATTTCAAAGTGGACTGTATATGTAGATAGGGCGCTGAACCCCGTGAAACAGTGATAAAGGAAGCAGTGAATATTTTCTACTATCACCACTAAATTTGTTTAAAAATGCTTAAGATCTGACAAGAGGGGAGAAAAGTAGATCACATGTTCCCTGTTGCAGTTCAGAGCCAGTGATGTTGGTAACCTCAAAAGACCCATCTTACAGATGTAAAGACAACTAGTATTTGCTCACTATGACCCCACCACTGTGTTGCACACTTGATGTGAATTATGTATGTTTATGTTCCCAAGCTACAGATAGGAAAACTGAGGCCTTGAGCATATATGTAATCTTGTCTGGGCCTCACAGCCTATGAGTGCAGAGCCGAGGCTCCAACCTAAGGCCCTCTTGATTCCACACCCCTTGACTTCAAACTCAATGATTTCTGCCTCCTTAGTAGTACTTGGAATAACAGGTGTGCTTCAGTCCTCCAGGGGCAAAAGTTCATTGTTGTAGGAAAGTATTGCTCCAGAGACAGAGCTTAAAACTCTGGTGTCTGATGCCATAGAATCCCTTTGAGCTCTGTCTTCTCCATTCATTTTCCTTCAAGTATAGTTTTTCAGTGTTTGCATCACACATACACAGACACACATGCACAGCTCCATACCTGTAGTCATACGTCTCAGAATCACTTGTGAAAAGTGTGTGAAGTATATAAAGATCCGTAGACAACCAAAGTTAAGCCTCCCATCTGTTTAATCTCTTTAATCCCTTATCATTGATTTCCTTCCAGGGTCAGCTTTGCACCCAACAGGACAAAGAGTGGCAACTATTTTACAGAGATTTCTTTCAGTACTCTTTTTACTTTTTAGTACTCATTTTAACACTGGATTTCTTATCTAAAAAATTTTTTTAAAGAAAGAATGAGAGGAAAAGTGAAACATGATTAGTAGGAACACACAGAAAAAGGAAGTTATCTAAGTTTCTGGATGATACAGAAGCTAAAGGGGCTATCTGCCGCGTGGGCTTATGGTTGTTTTCCTCATGGACATGCCCACTAGGATTCTTTAGGATTGGCTTCCTTTGGGCTGGAATTCCTCTGTGGAGTGTGAGATGACTTGGAATATAGTCCTAGTGACCCTGACTAGCTGGCATTGCAGAGAGGCTGAACACAGTTATTAAAATCTAAGGGCCACCAAAATCATTTTTCCCCAGGAGGTTGCGGGTAGCCACCCTTTCTTTCTGCATTCAGCTGCTTCATCACCTGTGTCCTCTTGAAGTCTGGAAGTAAGAGGGGGGAGGGATAGAAGTTGAATGGAACCAAAAATGAAAGGAAGTGTGGAATAAGAGGGAAGACAAGAATTCCTTTTTCTTTTAAATCCGATTTATTGAGGTATAATTTGCACCTAATAAAATCCCTCATTTTAAGCTATACTGTTCTATGCATGTTAACAAATATATATATAGTCTTGCAGTCTTGAGACCTCAAGCAAGATATGAAACAATCTTGTCATCCTGTCTCCATCTTATTTTTACAAGCACTTCCTTCCCCACAGTCCCTGGCAAATACTGGTCTGTTTTTCATTCTTATTGTCTTGCCCTTTCTGAAATGTCATGTGAATGGACTCATACAGTATATAATCTTTTGGTTCTGCCATAATACTTTTGAGATCCATCCACATTCTTTCATGTTTCACTAGTCAGTTCCGTGAATGCCTTTTAAAGAACCTTTAAAACAATAGTTTCTATAGTAGGCCAGAATTCAAAATTCTCATAATATGTTAATCATATATCTTACCATTACAAAGTGAGTTCTGAACTTGCTTTTTTGGCTTTGAAGGTGGGTAACTCCTACCTTTCCTCCTAGTAGTCTTTGAAGCTGCTGAGACAACACTCTTTTACAGGAAATAAAAACCGCAACAAAGAGTGAGTCTTATTTTATTCTATTAATTAGGACTCTTTGATTACAAGTAATGAGAGTCAACTTGAACTAGATTAAGTAAAATTTTAAGACTTGTTATAACATTGCAGGTATGGCTCAGATCTCAGATTCATCAGGGACCGTTGGGCTTCTAGGGCAAGCCCAGGAGTTAGAATGGAAAATGGGAAACAGGACTCAGTTCCTCCTCTCATCTCAGTTGCTTTGCTGGAAGGCTACATTCACCTCTCTCCTAGAGACCAACTTGCTCCACTTTCTCATCAACATGGTAGACTGTGGTTCCGCCTTAGTCAAATGAGGCTCTCAGGCCAGTGCCAAATTTCCAGGGAAGCTGGAATCCGTCATTCTTCCCTAGTCCAGGCCACGGTGAACGTGCATGTGGCTAGACGGAGGGGTGGGCATAGAGTCATGTAATATAAACACTGCAGAACGGTTAACGGGGTCCACTCATGTGAATTGGGCAGTGGTTGGAAAGAGAATTCACAAGGAAGAGGGAGTCACTGAGAACTAGTGAAAGACTGTGAGAGATTCCTTTCCATTCTCCAGCTTGATCATTAACCTTCAATGTATCACTAACCGGTCTTGGCCTAACAACTCATTTTTCAACCTTTTATATACTCTACTTATAAAAATCCAAAAAAAGAAAAAGAAACACTATTATAATAAGATAGAAGAATATACAGTGCTTTTACCTGCATCTCACTATGTTAATCTTTATGGGCTCCTTTCTAGTTATGGCATGAGTAGTATATTATTGTAGTAGTTTGATCCAAATTCATATATGCACATAACCTGAAAATATTTTTAACTCTTGTCTTTCTAAAGACCAATTTAATGATTATATTGTCTCATTCTTTTCTTGGGGGCTTCTTTCAGGAAAGGTTACTTTTCTCTGAAAATTAGTGACCAGCAGTTCTTCTCTGAGCCACAGCTGATCAACATACAAGCATTTTCAACACAGGTAAGAAAACACCATACAGTTAATAATTTCACATGCTTACTGATGGGCTTCCCAGGTTGCTTAGTGGTAAAGAATCTGCCTGCCAATGCAGGAGATGCAGTTTCAATCTCTGGGTTGGGAATATCTTCTGGAGAAGGAAATGGCAACCCACTCCAGTATTCTTGCCCGGGAAATTACATGGACAGAGGAGCCTAGGGTTGCAAAAGAGTCACAAACAACTTACTGACTAAACTACAACAACAACTCATTCTCAAGTACAAGTTCAGATTTTCTGTAGCTTTAGCAAAAATGATTGAGCTGAATTGACTGTTTCTTAGTTTCCTCTTGAAATGCCACTGGAGTAATTTTTTTTAGTATTTGTGGGTCGTAACAACAACAATAATTACTGCTACACATATAATGCTCTTCTTCTGTTGTTCCTATAATTCTCATGCGAGCCCTGTAAGGTATTATAAGCCCCAATTCACAGGCCAGAAAACTAAGTCCCAGGGAGGTCCAGTAACTTATCTGTGGTGATGTAGCTAACAGAGAGCCAAGATCTGTGCCCAGTGAATCTGGTTACACAATCTGTGTTCTTGACTATTAAATGGTACCTTACTTTTCTATACTGAATCCTTTACCAGCCCTTCACAATGATTTGAAGCTGTACCAGTTGTTAAGACTTTCCTATCCGTAGGTAGATAAGTTTGTTTTGTCTAAATATTTCTCTCTCCAAGATATGGAATTATGTTGGCCTCTTTTGCCTATCATGTACCCGAACTGCATTTAACTCAGTTTGCAGGAGTTAGAGGACCTCGTGCTTAGTCGCTCAGTCCTGTCTAACTCTTTGTGACCACATGGACTGTAACCCTCCAGGCTCCTCTGTCCATAGGATTCATCAGGCAGGAATACTGGAGTGGGTTGCCATGCCCTCTTCTAGGGGATTTTCTCAACAACAGGGACTGAACTTAGGTCTCCTGCATTGCAGGTGGATTCTTTACTATCTGAGCCATCAGGGAAGCCCAAGAACACCGGAGTGGGTAGCCTATCCTTTCTCCGGGGGATCTTCCCCACCCAGGAATCAAACCAGGATCTCCTACATTGCAGGCCAATTCTTCACCAGCTGAGCTACCAGAGAAGCCCTGGGAGCTTTCTTAAGCCTTATTAAGGATCTGCTTAAATGAGGGTCCAGTGTGGTCGTCAGGCTAACATAAGCCAGAGGAAATCCCGGTAGATACTATAAAGTTCAGTGTGATGGCACTTCTGGTCTCATCTCTGTTAAGTTGTACTTATGTGCTCTGAGTCCCAGGGGTTGGAGAATTGAAGAGCTGAAATGTGCAAAGAGAGGAGGAAGATCAATATATTCTGACGTTGTGAACAGCAAGAGACTGGGTTATCAGCACGGGGGAACTCGAACTACCTAAATACTAGATCTCTGTAGGATCGAGGAAGGATATGAGATCATTGTTTTTAAAACTGTTATTTTTATATTTTTGGTTCAAAAGTGAAAAGACCATAGACTTGATCCAGAAGTGCCTGCCAAATGGTATTCACAGCCAAGCTCAGCGATTCTTAAAGGCATTCTCACTTCAGTGATGACTGAGGTTGTGGAATGATTAGAAATTGATATTAAATTAATTTGACCTCTGGGTTGGGCTAAGAGTGTGAATTTTGTTTTAATTAAACAAAAATGTAACCTCTGTAAGTATGGGTCAGAGTGCTACCAAGCCTCAGGATTTACTGACTTAGATGTTTCCCAGTATTTAAGCTCAGATGTTCTGTTTTGTTCTTTTTGTTTATGCTAATATAATTACTCTAATTAGGTGAATAAAAGATGGATCGGTTTTGGTAAGTGACTTCGTAATCTGAGATGCCAAGTTGCCATGGTTCTCTGCTCTTTGTTTGCTTTCCCCAAACCAATTAAGTAGACAGTAAAGGCATCTTTTTATTTATTACATGAGAAACTTTTATCATTTTAACTCTTTAAAAATGAAATTTTAGAAATTAATTTTAACTTATTTTTGTTTCTTTACATTTCTGTGATATTTCAAGACAATGTGGAACCTCCTTGAAATTTTCTTACATGAGTTAATTTAATCTTTTTCATTTATAGATATTTGACATCACCTTTGACCTCTCCTCTTTCAGACTCTGAGGGGCCACTCATTCCCATGTATAAGATTGCAGCTTTTGAAATCTCACTCAGGAATCCTGAGGAGTAGCTATCTTCTCATTTCATATTATGTGATTATTATAGAGATGCATTAGTTAGAAATTACTTTAATAGATATTGAAATTTGCAGGAGGCCAGGGAGAGTATTTTTAAAAGAAAGCCATTTGGAGTCAAGAAGGCAGTATGCTGAAAAAGTCCTAGATGGTTTAATTTCAAATGATATAAAAAACTAAGATAATGTTTTCTTTGGCTTCTTGCCTTTTTTTTTTTTTTTTTTTG
>SJYV01003857.1:269678-304269 GCA_006410875.1 Neotragus pygmaeus | reverse complement strand
TGGTGAGGTTTTTTTTTTTTCTTTTTTTTCCTGTTGTGGTTCATTAAGTTTTATCTCTTGAAAGAACATTTTATCTGCTTACTGAAGTTGGTCAGGGGAAACCTGATAATCTTAAGGAAAACACATTAAAATTTGCCACATGGATTAGCCAGGTGGTTGCCTCACACAGATCATGATCTTATCAGGCTTTATAACCTGAGTTGGGGTGGATCCCTTCAAAATATGGATGTGACAGCTTGAAGAAAATTACTGAGGAAGACCAGAATAGCAGGAATTCACAGTGAAGTATCTTACTTCAAGTCAGCATGCTACAACATAGCCTGGAGTGAAATACACAATTCCCAACACAGATGCCAAAATTCCATACCTCTTGCTAGTCTCCCTTTCTCTCTTTTTCTTACTTAAGCATAATTGATTTACAATGTGGTATAAATCTCTCCTCAGAAAAGTGATTCAATTTTATACATATATAGTTCTTTTTGAGCTTCCCAGGTGGCTAAGCAGGACACGGGTTCGATCCCTGGGTTGGGAAGATCCCCTGGAGAAGGAAATGGCAACCCACTCTAGTATTCTTGCCTNTCCTCAGAAAAGTGATTCAATTTTATACATATATAGTTCTTTTTGAGCTTCCCAGGTGGCTAAGCAGGACACGGGTTCGATCCCTGGGTTGGGAAGATCCCCTGGAGAAGGAAATGGCAACCCACTCTAGTATTCTTGCCTGGAAAATCCCATGGACAAGAGGAGGCTGGTGGGCTACAGTCCGTGGGGTTGCAAAGAATCAGACAAGATTAAGCACACACTCATGGTCACATTCTTTTTAAAACTTTCTCTTCCATTATGGTTTTTCCTGGAAGATTGGATATAGTTCCCTGAGTTATACAGTAAGACCTTGTTATTCATCCATTCTAAATGTCATAATTTGCATGTACTAACTCCAAATTCCTAGTCCATCTCTCCCCTCCCCGCTTCTCTTGGCAACCACCCACAAGTCAGATCTCTATGTCTGTGAGTCTTTTGTAGATAGGTTAATTTATGCAATATTTTAGATTCCACATGTAAGTAGTATTGTATGATATTAGTCTTTCTTTAACTTTTATGTACACATCTTCTTTACCCATTCATTCATTTGTTGATGGTCATTTAGGTTGTTTCCATATTTGGGCTATTGTGAAAAGTGCTGTTATAAACATAGGGGTACATGTATCTTTTTGAATTATAGTCTCTTGAATGAAGCAACTGAGTTCCCTAACACTGATCTCAGTTACAATGCAGGGGATATTGTGTTAATCAAGACAGTGGCTTGAGAAACCTCCAAAACCAGAGGTGTGAAGTAACCTCCTTTGCGGTGCTTACTATGATTGACGGCACCTCTAACAAATACTTTGACTATGCAAGAGTTTGGCATTTAGCAGGAGCATCTGGTGCTGCTGCTGCTAAGTCACGTCAGTCGTGTTTGACTCTGTGCTACCCCATAGATGGCAGCCTACCAGGCTTCGCCGTCCCTGGGATTCTCCAGGCAAGAGTACTGGAGTGAGTTGCCATTTCCTTCTCCAATGCATGAAAGTNTGCTGCTGCTGCTAAGTCACGTCAGTCGTGTTTGACTCTGTGCTACCCCATAGATGGCAGCCTACCAGTCTTCGCCGTCCCTGGGATTCTCCAGGCAAGAGTACTGGAGTGAGTTGCCATTTCCTTCTCCAATGCATGAAAGTGAAAAGTGAAAGTGAAGTCGTGTCTGACTCTTCGTGACCCCATGGACTGCAGCCTACCAGATTCTTCCGTCCATGAGATTTTCCAGGCAAGAGTACTGGAGTGGGGTGCCATCGCCTTCTCTGGCAGGAGCATCTAGATTTCCTTAAAAAGCACAGGAACAGCAATCAGGCTATACACAACTGACTTCTGGCCCACTGGTTTGTCCTCTCTTTTCCTGCTAATAGTGCCTTCTCTCTTCCTCCCCTTCAACTCCACAGGCCCCCTATGTTCTGAGGAATGAGGTCCTCCATATCAACAGAGGAGAGAGAGGAACCATCACCACCCAGCTGCTTGACATCAGAGATGACGACAACCCACAGGACGTGGTGGTCGAGGTGCTTGATCCTCCACTTCACGGCCAGTTGCTCCAAACGCTCCAGTCCCCCGAGGCCCCTATCTATCAGTTTCGTCTGGACGAGCTCTCTAGGGGCCTTCTGCAGTATGTTCACGATGGCTCAGATAGCACTTCCGACATCACAGTCTTGCAGGCCAATGACGGACATTCCTTCCAAAATATACTGTTTCATGTGAGGACCGTGCCCGAGGTAGGCGTCATTCTAAAGCTACAGTTTCCTTGCACCTAGATGTAAAGTTATATCAATGTTGTTATTTTGCAATGTTTATAAATTTAAGATACAGGTAGTTATTTATGTATTCAAACATTTATTAAGAACCTATTATGGAAGTTCTTTTAGGACATTCGAAGATTACAAGAACACATTACTCAGTCTCAGGGGGATGGTCTATATTTTGTTTGGAGCACCCTTAGTCCAAAAGAACTGTCCCCATGTTCTCTGCAAAAGGGACACTTCTGAACCTTTGTGTTGACTTGCTGCCATGAAAATACCTCATTGTCCACTGAACTTTTGGGCTTCCTTCCTGAGCATGATCATAAGAATCAAGTAGACTCCTGTTCTTGTCTGCTCTTTTAAAATAGCTCGTGTGATATGAAGCCTATAGTCAGATTATAATGAATCAAAAAAAGATGAGTTCAGCCATCGGTTAGCCTAGCTGAAACAGGATAAGGAAACTCTCTCTTTTAGTAATCATAGGAATCCTTGGCCTAGCAGGTAGATACCCAGTAAAGAGCAGTAGTTCTCAGCTTAAGTCATCCCCATGCCACTTCCCTGGGTTTTTGCTGCATCCATGAGTGCCTGTCCTATTACTTACAGAATACTTTTATTTGGATCAACTTACTTTTTTAAATGGAGAAGGAAATGGCAACTCACTCCAGTATTCTTGCCTGGAGAATCCCATGGATAGAAGAGGTTACCAGGCTACAGTCCATGGGATCGCAAGAGTCAGACATGACTTAGCAACTAAAGCAGCACAACCACCACTTTTAAAAAAAATAATTTGCATGGAGTATAGATTTATAATGTGTCAGTTTCAGGTGTACAGCAAAATGAATCAGTTATACATATACATATATTCAATTCTTTGTTAAATTCTTTCCCCATGTAGATCGTTACAGAGTATTGAGTAGAGTTCTGGTGCTATGCAATAGGTCCATGTTAGTTATCTACTTTATATACAGTACTGCAGCAGCAGCAGTGTGTATATCTCAATTCTAATCCCCTAATTTATACCCCCCTCACCTTTCCCCTTTGGTAACCATAAGCTTGTTTTCTACATCTGTGACTCTATTTCTGTTTTGTAAATAAGTCCGTTTGTACCATTTTTTAAGATTCCACACATAAGCGATCTCATATATTTGTCTTTCTCTGTCTGACTTACTTTACTCAGTATGACAATCTCTAGGTCAGGCCCATTCATGTCCACCCATCAGGTCCATAAATAGCATTGTTTCGTTCTTTTTTACGGTTGAGTACTATTCCACTGTGTATATATATCCCACATATGCACAATGGTGCATATACCATATCTTCTTCATCCATTCTTCTGTTGATGGGCATTTGGGTTGCTTCCATGTCTTAGCTATTGTAAACAGTGCTGCAGTGAACATTGGGGCACATTTATCTTCTCTAATTATAGTTTTCTCAGGGTACATGCCCAGTAGTGAGATCGCTGGATCATGTCATAGTTCTGTATTTAGTTTTTTAAGGAACTTCCATACTGCTTTCCATAGTGGTTGTACCAGTACATCCCCACCAACAATGTAGGGATGTTCCCTTTTCTCCACACCCTCTCCAGCGTTTATTGTTTATAGACTTTTTACTGATGGCCATTCTGACCAGTGTGAGGTGATACTTCATTGTAGTTTTGCTTTATATTTCTCTAATGATTAGTGATTCAACTTACTTTTTAAAATCTTGACTTCTTCCTAATAAATAGCACTTGTGAAATCCTGGACTTAATGTAGAATTAAAATTTTTTTCCAACTTATTAAAATTAATACATAGCCATTTTAGACGATTTCATCCATGTACAACATAAAATATTTTGGAAACTGCTAATAGGATGGCCACCACATTTAGGGAAATACAAATGGGCTAGCCCGTGCTAATCGAAAAACATTTTCAAAGTCGTGTATTACTTGATGATATTTCACTCGAAGCTCTTTTCTCTGTAAAAGCAAGAATGACTCTTTTCCATGATGGCAGGTTGGGAGACTTATAATTTTTTTATAACTTCTCATTCCAAACATCAGCACCTATTGAAGTGTCACTGGTGATTAGCTAGAGAGATTGATGTGCTGAGGACAGTTTAGAAATCACTTGTCACTTTCTCACCAGCGATCACTTACAATTTGCAATTGATCCCCGTGAAGGTGAAGGGCTGAATCTAATATGGTTTGCCAGATGGTTCCTTAGTCTCTGGTCTCATTATTTTCAGCTGTTGAAAACAGTGATGGTGGGATGAGATGGGTGGGAGGAGGCGAAGGCTGATGATGAGATGGAGTTGGCAGATAACCACCTTGAAGCTAATCCTAATTATCACCCTCTTGCAATTGCCCTGGGAGATGAGGCTTACTTCTGAAGAGGTGAAGTCTAGACAGACACAGAAAGTTTTCTGTTCTTCCTTCTTGGTTTCTTTAAGATTGTTACAGGATTTCAGTGCAACCCTAGCAGCCACCCTTCCTATCGAGGTTTCAATCTCCATGTTTGGAGCTTAGTACAGTGTGTTGCACAATCATGGCCTACGACTGAAGCGTATTTCTAGGATTTTAGATGTTTTGAATACCAAACATGACAAAGAAAAACAGAATTTTAATTTATAAATTAGGCTTAAGCATAGAACTTGAGAATCCTTATACTCCCTACAAGCTGGGGGTCATGTGACTGTCCTTCCCCACTCCCCCTTCCACGCCTCCATCTCCTGTAGTGCTGTGCTTACCTGTCCATCAGGTGAGCTAATGGCTTCTAAGCCAATGAATTAGAAAAGTGAAACCAGTTAGCAGAGCCCCGGCAGCCATTAGAATGTATGAATAATAAACATGTCAGTCTCATCCTGAAGATATTTTACAAATGTAGACTGTATCTTCTTTCAGGAATTCAGAGTGCTTTTTCTGACATCTATTCTGCTCATCTTTACAATATCCTAGTGAAGAAGGTTAAAATAGAGGCTATGTAACCTTATTACCTCTAAAGGATGTTCTACTATTGGTGGAAGGAATTTTTGTTTGTTTTATCTTTCAATGGGCAGTAATGCTTGATGTGAATTACTTTTTTTGATCTTCAAGATCGTTATAGGGAATTTGTCGAATTATTATCTTTAATTTTCCAAAAATGGAAACTGAAATAAAGGAGGTTTAAAAGCATTTAAAGAGGTTTAAAAATGTTTATTTCTCCAAAAGTTATTTAGTGATGGATCTGAGATTTCAAACCAAGCATGTTCTGTCTCCTCACACTTAACCATATGGCTTTTTTACATTCTAGCTCATTTTTTCCCCTGTGTTTTTGGTCATATATATTCTTATCCCCTTAATAGACAGAATGGAGACAATAATTTAGTCAGTTTCTCAATGTCCTATCCAAGCAGTCTGGGCCCCAAGCCTCTCCAGATCTTCCCTGTAGACTTAGCACATCTTGAAATGAATGAAGCTATTTATAATCATAAGTCTACTCAAGCCCGAAAAGAAAAAATTGCCTTAACTGCTAATGGCATCCAATAGGTACATAGTCAGCCATGATTGATTTTGTTCTGCTAGCCATTTCTGAAGAGAGCATCAAAGTCCTTACCCTGAGGCTACCTGTGTATTAAATTTGGGGTGAGGACAGTTACTGGCCAATGTCTAGCTGGTGGCTTAAATAGAATGACCAGGATTTTAAGTCTAATTCCTAGTGAATGAATGTACAAATTAATCCCAGTGTTGTTCAACAGAGAACTTAATCTAGTAAGATAGATGGGAAGGGAAGGAGGGATGGAAAAAGGAAGCTTTGTGAGAACAGGATCTGTTTCAGTATTGGAGCCCTGAGCCAAACACACTGTGGAAGCTTAGTACGTTTCTGTTGGATGGAGAGATAGGTGGGTGAAGGCAACAGTTGGAGGTAGGCTGGTGCCCATGTTCTTGCCTTTGAGTAGATTCCTTGCATCAGATTCATCAGCCTTCTGGGCTCTTCTGCTGATGCTGGAATGGCCCATCTGAAACTGTGGCTAAGAGCTGTCGGTTCCATTTTTATTTACCAGATTCTGTGTCACTTTCCCAAAATTTATGGTTTTATCCTTGGCCTGGGAGTGAGTAAACTTGACTGTTACCCTCCAGGCTTATACTGAGTTGCTGAGGAGAAAACAGGCCCAAGACTGATGTTGAAACATGTTCTGCTGGGGGAAGGAGGCAAAAGAATTCAAAAAGATTAAAAGGTAATAAAGAATGCTCTACTGAGTAGGCTTTCATTAATTGGGTGGATTACCAAACTCAAGCCTGTAGAGATATGATTCTAAAACAATCGGGGTCTAATAATGGCTAAAATGTGGGCAGGGAGAAGCCTTGGTTATTGGCAGATTTCTCTCCACTGCTGGGCTTTCAAGGAATTACCCTTTTATTTAATTAAAGCATCTCTGAAAATCATGCCTCTTTTTCTACTTTGGCAATAAATCTGATGATCTTTCTGACCTCATTTGTTGTTGTCTGAGCAGTTTTCTGCAACTGGGTAATGCTTTGATGTTAAAAACCCCCAAGTGTCATGCTATGACCTGGATGGAAAATTCTATTGCTGAAAGCCTTCTCTGGCTATTTGGCCCTGCTCGTGTGCAGCTAAAAAGCCCCGTTGTGCTTTCCCTCAATTTTCTTAAAACCTGTCCTCCCATGGGTTGTCTTATAGGGACACAGTTTGATTACAAGGGTGTTGGTGAGAGTTATAAATATCAATGGCATGAAGATGTTTATTTCCCTGAAAAAGAGTCTTCCTCCCTCATAAATAAATAAAGCCTCACCACATATCAGGTTTTCACCTGTTTTGGACTTGTTGAGCTGGTTCAATTTAGTATCTTGTAAGGTACATCACTCAGAGTACACTCTCAAAAAGTGTTTGTCAATTACAAAATATTTATGTATTTGTTTGTTCATTTATAAAGCAGTTGAAATCTACATGGAACAATGGCTCTGTACTTTTGATCCAAAGCTGCAGTTTCTGAGGCATATATACACATTGGCAAACACAAAGCAGTCTTTTCATTGTTTTTCATTCTGGTAGATAGCATCTGTGTTTCACCTTATAGGTGTCACCTCACATAATCCTTCCCTAAAATCCACTATGACTTCCAAGATTACATTTTAAAAGCCATGGTATAAATGAGCCATTACAAATTATTTCTTACAGAATAAATAATATGTGAGGGTTGCTGTTATATCCAATTATAGCCATTTTGTATTGAATAAAGTTAGGTTGGGGTACACCATTATGGTTGAGCTCATCATTTATGTTCCAATCTTTAACTTGGGAGGGAGGGAGTTTCCATTTTGTTTGTGGGATTTTTCCTCCAAATGATAAAGTCGTGTGCCTTTACTTCTGGTTTACAACATTAAAATCTTTGTTTGTGATGCAGCATATAATAGCTAAACTTTATTACCAGCATTTCTGTATGCCTATTGTTTTATGAAATGAATTAGAACTATTTAATTTAAATCACTATTTTAATTATGCCTCCATATCCCTTCTTGAGATTTCATTTCCTTCTAATGTGGTACCCTGAAGAATATATAAAACATCACTAGGCAGAAGATTCTTCAACTGAAATAATGGCTAATTTTTTGAACTTAGAAGGAGATGTGTACCATTAAAAAAAAAAAAANTCCATGGGATTCTCCAGGCAAGAATACTGGAGTGGGTTGCCATGCCCTTCTCCAGGGGATCTTCCTGACCTAGGGATGGAACCCAGGTCTCCTGCACTGCAGGCAGATTTCTTTACCATATGAGCCACCAGGGCAGCCTGAACAAGTAAAACAAATTAATGTACTTTCTCCCAAATGGCTTTTAAAAATAGACATTAACAGTCTTACAATCTGATCTAGCACAATATGCTTTCCTTGATATTAAATCTTTTAAATATTTAAACATCTATTTATATTATTTATTTTTATATAACAATATACAATTGGTACTAGTTCCCTAAGGAAAAATAACCATTACCATCTCTAATCACCTAATAATACATTTTGTTTTTTAACCATCATTCTAAAAGCACTCTCTCTATATATTAATAATCAGCTTTCTTGATGTAGTATAGGAATACAGAAAAATAAACAGAATAACTTGGGGACTTCACTGATTAATTTTTCATTAGAAAGGAAAATGATGGACTAGGGAAAAAACACCTGCCAGGAATGTCCCAGAACTGCCTCCTTGGCAGTATTTTCCCTACAGCTCCTCACTTGAATCTTTACACATCACAAAAGCAATCAAACACAAAGCCCGACAAAGATTATCTCACATGCAGAGAATGGGTGGGGAATGCATGTTATTCCAATGTTATTCCCTTTAGTCTGAGAGACAGACTAAAATATTTTACAATGCAACCCCTAAAACGGTAAAAATGTTAGTGTATATAATACTTTCCCTGACTTTATACATTTAACACTGTACTTAAATATATTTATTATATTTTAAATGAGTGGTGTTAACAAGAAACAAAAAGCAAAGAAAACAAAGTTGAGGGTTGTATAAGTGATTTCTTAATGATTTTAATTTTTACAAATTTACAAGCACTCTAAACAAGACCTCACATTTGTTAGTATAACAAGAGGGAAAAGAAAAAGTTTTTTTCTTAACTAAGATGTTCACCTGCTTCATCACTATTATTAAACCATTTTGCAGATGATGAAATTGAGGCTCAGAAGTTACTATTCTAAGGTTGTGCAGCCAGGGGACTGAGCAGGATTTGAACCTAGAGCTCAAGTGCTTTCCAGCCCAAGGAGTTCAGAATCTTTTTGTGTTGGGAACCCCTCTGGTAGTCTGGAAAAGCCAATGTACCTTTTCTCAGAACTGTGTTTTAACATTCTTAAACACATGGAGGTATAAAGCACAAAAATTATAACAAAACAAATTATCAAAATATTTTTAGGAAAAAAATGTGTGATATAGCAATGTATATTCTTTATTACACACTAAATAAAAAGATATACTATAGGTTCTGATAACTATAGTAATTTTGAAGCAGTGAAGAGCATTAACATTTCAACAACTTTAACAAATAATAACATCTACAATGACTTAACTATACTATAAAAACATCTGATTACTGTTGAAAAGTCACAGGTATCACTACTGGTTTGTATCCCACATTCATAATTATTGTATTGTTTTCCTAGACACCTTATTTCCTTCTTCCTTGTCCTATTCAGAAGACTGAATTTTAGCTCAAGTTTAGTGAAAATAAAGGTGTTAATGTTTTTTCTCGGTTAAGTTCATAGACACTCTGAATTCTGTCTGTAGTTGTTGTCATTCAGTCACTAAGTTGTGTTTGATTCTTTGTGACCGCATGGACTGTAGCACTCCAGGCTTCCCTGTCCTTCACTGTCTCCCAGAGTTGCTCAAACTCATGTCCATTGAGTCGATGATGCCATCCAACCATCTCATTCTCTGTCACCCATTTCTCCTCTTGTCCTCAATCTATCCCAGCATCAGGGTCTTTTCCAATGAATGAACTCTTGGCATCAGGTGGCCAAAGTATTGGAGCTTCAGAATTCTGGCTATAGACCCCTCAAGGACTGGTTAAGTACTGAACTGGTAGATTCCATGTATACACTGAGTAGACTCCTACGGTGAAACCGTGATGAAGGTGAGTCAAACAAATGAACAAATGGAAGTTTCCATTAAAACACTGAACAGAGTCAGGCACTATAGGTTGATGGTTTACTTCTTACAGGGCCAATTTAACCAGCCTCCCCTTGCCAAATAGTGTGGGTTTGTGCGGGTACATGCGTGTCTATGTGTATACGTATGTGAGCATGCCTGCCTGTATGTTTGTGTGTGTTGGAGAGTTGAAAATGGGAAATGTGAATGGCTACACTTTTGAAAGGCACTTTCATTATCCTACCTGGCCATTATCTGATACTTTCTGACTCTCTCTTTCAGAGCATGCAATAAGGTACCACCAGGAGGGGTCAGCGGGTCTTTGGGAAACACACCTGGAGGAGGAGGAGGAGGAGAAGGAGGAGGCAGAGAATAACAGCCTTCACAGGGTTGCAGCAACCTCCCAGCCATGGCAGTTGGTTAAGAGGGGCAGGAGCCAGCAGACTGGGTGCTGATGAGGCAGCAGGGGGCCTCATCAGCAGGGGGTCTTTTTCTAACCACCTGACTTGCCTACCCTGCATCTACATGTTCTGATGCCCTAGGTCAACATTTCAGATGGTTGTGAATGTCAAACAATGTCTGATATTCATCCACACCATCTTCCCAGAGAATAGCGTATTCATTTGGATTGTTCTCCTTATCACTGATGGGATATGTTTGCTTCATGCATTCAAGTTTAATTAACTTAAGATATTAGCTAAAAATTTAAATAAGAGAAATGCTGCCAGAGTGAAACACTTGGCTTTCTTTTCTTGATGTGATACATGGTAGAGAACACTCCTGTGGTTGTATGCAGGTGTGTATATGTGTGTGGGTGCTGGTCACCGGGAAGGACACAGAGCTTCCTTATGGTTTCCTTTGATTTCCTCCATGTGGTTCTCAGAAACCATGTACCCAGAAGCAAGCCCAAGAACTTGCCTTGAACATGCCTGCCATTTGCAGTTCTTTAAGAGAGAGAAAAATAAGTATTGATGTACCTTCCAGTGTCAAGGAAAGATGATAAACAAACTTAAACCAGAAAAGAATGATTATCAGTTCAGTTCAGTTCAGTTCAGTTGCTCAGTCGTGTCCGACTCTTTGTGACCCCATGAATCGCAGCACGCCAGGCCTCCCTGTCCATTACCAACTCCCGGAGTTCATTCAGACTCGCGTCCATCGACTCAGTGATGCCATCCAGCCATCTCATCCTCTGTCGTCCCCTTCTCCTCCTGCCCCCAATCCCTCCCAGCATCAGACTCTTTTCCAGAGTCAACTATTCTCATGAGGTGGCCAAAGTACTGGAGTTTCAGCTTTAGCATCACTCCTTCCAAAGAAATCCCAGGGCTGATCTCCTTCAGAATGGACTGGTTGGATCTCCTTGCAGTCCAAGGGACTCTCAAGAGTCTTCTCCAACACCACAGTTCAAAAGCATCAATTCTTCGGCACTCAGCCTTCTTCACAGCCCAACTCTCACATCCATATATGACCACAGGAAAAACCATAGCCTTGCCTAGACGGACCTTAGTCGGCAAAGTAATGTCTCTGCTTTTGAATATGCTATCTAGGTTGGTCATAACTTTTCTTCCAAGGAGTAAGCGTCTTTTAATTTCATGGCTGCAGTCACCATCTGCAGTGATTTTGGAGCCCCCCAAAATAAACTCTGATTATATTATAAGAATGATTATACTTAAAGACAAAAAGGAAGCAGAATAATTCAGACCCTCCATAAATAAAAGAATGATGCTCCAGTTCAAACTCCTTAGCTCAGCATTTGAGGCCATCCTCAACTAGGACCTGCTGACTGGTTTAGGGAGACCCTGCCCTGTGTGATCTGGCCTTTTCTAGCTGTTCCGGTTTCAGCTCAGCCTACCTGTCCATCCACGCTTCTTCTCTAGTCTCTGTTCCTGGAATATCCTAGGCTGTTTTGTACTTTGGGGACCTTAGCATGCAATTCTGTCTGCCTGAAAGGCTCTTGATCATCTTTCTCATCATCCCCCCCGCCCCCGACACCATTGTCTGGATAACTTAGCCTTTAGGTTTACCCAGTCCTCCAGATCAGCCAGCTCCCCTTGGGTTGGGCAGACTGTGCTTGAAACAAGGGCTCTAATCAAGGTGGGCAGGAGGAAGACTGCTGTACTGGCCAAGTCACATACCCTGATACTGGGCTCTACCTGCCTGGAAAAGGTGATCCCTTTGTTTGAATTAAAAAAAAAAAACGCTCCATCGGTTGCCAAATTCTGTGTCTACAGGTTTGCATATACCTGGAGGGGTTGCCTTTTAATTTGTCCACAGAGAGGGGATGGCTTTTTCTAACTTGCACAGACACAGTGTATATCCTATCATTGGCCCTGCAAGTCTGCTTGCTTGACATATACATCTGGCTTTCTCATTTGTAGCACTTGTCAGTCTATAGTCAATTATTTGTACAATTAATTAGGTATAATAGTATCAGTCATTTGAACTAGACAGTAAGGTCTGTAAGGGGAGGGGCCGTGACTTTCTGTTTACAGTTCTCTCCCCAGTCCCTAACACTGTGTCTGGCGTAGAGTCGAGGCCAACTGCATACTCATGGAGTGAATTTATAAGGAGGCTCATGGAGATGGGTAATGGAAGAAATAACCAGATCCAGGACAGGATGGAGGTATCTAGCAAATTTACTTCCTCTTACTGAGTAAATGAGGATTCGAAAGACAGCAAGAAGTAGAAGCTGGCAGACCAAGAGACTGATTTCATAACTTCACAACTGAAAGCAGAATTTTCACTGAAGCATTTCACCCCAGGGCTAGAAAGGAACAAGCTACTTCTAGAAGAAAGCAGAGTCAGGCCACTTATGCCTCAAGAGACTGCCACGGAAGAAAAGGAGTTTTAAGACAAGACAGCCAGCTGGGAGGAAACCTCAGTGAGACAGAAATCTAATGATTCATGAGATTCCAGGTAGACCAGGCATCTTGGAACTTGCAAAACTTGTTCAAACACTAATTCTTGCCCAGCTGGCTGAAGACACTGAAGCAGAAAGCATCTACGTGCCACCCAGTCCGTGCACCGCAGTAAAGTGAGCTGCAAATGAACAGCTGAGGCCAGTGTAGGAACAGTCACAGCCCAGCAGCTCCTGCAGACCTCAGGCAATTGGAAAAGAAAGGTCAGAGCCGGGGAGGGCTGAGGTGCTGACGGTGAACGGGCAGGACAGCAGGAGTGTCCGCAGGCATCCATGCGCCAATTCCAAATTTTAAAAAATTACTTATTGGGGAAATGGAGAGAAGGGAAAAGATGAAAAATCCATCACTGGTAACAGGTTTTCATTCTAGGAAAACAAAAGGATGCTCTACCACAGGGGTCCCCACCCCTTGTTAGGAATCGGGCTGCACAGGAGGTGGTGAGCGGTGGGTGAACTCTCCATTGCTCTCATTATTGAGCTCCACCTCCTGTCAGATAAGCAGTGGCCTTAGATTCTCATAGGAGCATGATCCCTAACCCTAAGGTCAAGGTGGAATAGCCCGAGATGGCCATGAAACAGAAATAAAGTGCACAATAAACAAAGTGCATTTAAATTGTCTCTAAACTATCCCTCCTTCTCTCCTGCCCGGGTCTAGTTATCTTCCACGAAACTGGACCCTGGGGCCAAAAATGTTGGGGATAACATGTATACTTTGAAAATATTTATAGAAAACATCCTACACAGCCTTCTCTACTAGAATTCTTTATTTACCTAATAGTGTATTTTAAAAGTTTTCATATCTACACATATAGATCTTTTTCCTTTGTTAACAGCTGCAATACATGCCATAGAATGATGTATATTGTAATTTACATAACATAGAGTTGGGCATTCACCCCCCCTGGTTTTCATACCTGTGCTTTCCCCTCCCACACTGGACCTGTGTTGCTTTGTGTGACCCAGTATCTATGGCAGAAAGGACGATCTGTCACTCCCAAGGTTAGGTTTAAGAAAACTGTGGCCTCCCTCTTGGGTTTCTCTCACATGCTCACCCTGTCTCTCTTGGTTCATATGTTCTGGAGGAAGTCAGCAGCTATGGTATGAAGACACTCGGGCAGTCTGTAGGGAGGCGACCCATGTGGTGAGGAACCAAGGCCTCCAACAACCAGGGGAGTGAACTTGGAGCGGAACTCTCCAGCCCAGGTGACTCTGCAGTCCCTGCTGACAGTTTGATGGAAACCTCATGAGAGACCCTGAGCCACAACCACACAACTAAATTGCCCTCAATTCCTACATGCTGAAACTAGAGATATTTGTTTTATTTTTTAATATAAATTTATTTTAATTGAGGTATTTATTTTAACCTGCTGGATTTTGAGGTAATTTGTTATGCAGTAACAGATGAGTGGGCTTCTCAGGTGGCTCAGTGGTAGAGAATCTGCCTGCAATGCAGGTTTGATCCCTGGGTCAGGAAGATCCCCTGGAGAAGGAAATGGCAACCCACTCCAGTATTCTTGCCTGGAGAATCCCATGGACAGAGGAGCCTGGAGGGCTACAGTCCACGGGGTCTCAAAGAGGTAGGCATGACTGAGTGACTAACAACAATAGAGGACTAATACACCACATACAGTAAAGTCCTAGCCGTGGACTGCTTACAACAAAGGTAAATGCCTTCAAAAGCTTGAAAGATATTGCCAAATTGTCTACCAAAGAGTGGTGGCAATTTATAATCACACCAACAAAGCACAAGAGAGTTGATTTCTTCACACCTCGACATCTCCAGGTATGATCAAACTTAAAACAATTTTACTAAATTAATGGGCAGCACATGGCATCTGGTTGCTTTGATTTGTTTCTTGAATTTCAATTTTTTCTGGACACATGCCATGCATCATCAGAAATGAAAGGAAAAAGATGCATTGCAGAGTTCTAAATGATTTAAAAAATGACAGAGTGAGCCGCCATGCCTCAAGCTCTAAGCTACTACCTTATCATTTAAAATTTCTATTAAATTATTAATTTTATAAAATAACCACTGAAATTTGAGTCTGGCAGAATAAGTCAACATCTTGTTTTGACTATTTTCTCAAAAATACTCAGAACATTAAATGAGTTCAATAAGAGGCATGACCTTGAACTTGAAAGCTATCAGCCCTAAGTCAGAAGTGATATAAATTCAAATATTAATTCCTTTTAATGTTGCTGAACCAGAAGCTTATAAACAAAAATAGAGTGAGTGATTAGGATCAGATGGGAACTAAATGTCTGTATTTTCCAAAACTATGTAAAAGAAACATCATAATTGTCTCAAGACAAATATGAACTCAACTAATTCCTTATTTGGCTTCAATTCCTGGGGAGAACAAATGGTTCTGGAAAAAAATTCTTATCTTTTATAAAAACCTATAAAGAGGACTGGAATTCAGTGATGTTTGAGATAAGTAAAAATAATGTTTCTTACCAGGGAAAAGAGCATCTGAAATCACTGATAGGTCTCTCACCACCAGCACACTTTGAGTTTCGAGAAAATATAGATGAATGTATATTTAGTTATCTTTTACAATAAATATTATTCTTGATGACATTTCACCAAATTATTAAATACATCTATCTGTTTCTACTGCCAGAAATCATAAAAAAAATTTTTAGAAAAAAAAAATCTACTGGTCAACAATACAGTTGATATACTGTACCAGGGAAACTCCAGAAAGCCTTCCTAAATATTCAGGTATCTAAGAGTGGAAAACCAAGACAAATTGGTTGCAGATCAAATGATCTCTTTAAATGTACAACTCAGAAGGTCCTGAATGGTTATTAAACCAACCAGTTGACTCCTCAGTACTTGACAAATAAGTGACAATATAATTTAATGATCATTGCTGCTTATCAGGCTACATTGCTCTGAAGAAGCAAAACCAAAGGATGTGGGTAAAACATGGCTTCCTCCCAGGAGAGGTTCTGGGGCCTGCAGAACTCCCCCCAGCTCTCTTGGCAGGGAAACCCAGGGTGGGTATTAGGGTGCCAGGGTTTTCTCGCTGCCGTGCCCTGTCCCGCCCCAGAGTCACCTCTAATGGGCAGCCTCTTTCCCAGCTGGCCCTGACTCGGGTCAGCTTAGCTCTTCCTGATGTGGTCTTGTGCTCCCAGGCTCCAGCCTTCGCCCCATATACCACCCCCTCTGTCAGCACTCAAGCATGTTCTTCCTGAGGCAAGTGGGGGCTCCCTCCCCAGCAGTCCTTGCTCTTTCAGGGACCCTCAGCTCTCTTCTTTGGCTCCTACAGTAAGGCAGATACCATGCTCTCAGTCCTCCATAGTTTGGGTGGGAGAACATTCTAATCATAATACACAGTGTCATCCTTAAAGCATTCCTCCTTGATCATAGTCTAAGAGAGTTTCAGTTAAGACTATGGAACTGCAACTCTTTTTTTCTCTCTTTTGGGAAGTTGCAGGAGCTCTTCAGGAACTCAGGGTCCATTACAGCAGACTTGACTCCTTCTCCCCAAAGCTCTGCTGGATCCTCAGGTAAACATGAAGAACTATCACTCTTGTCCTGTCATTGCTACATGATCCACAGACATGTACTCTGTAGAGATTTTCTAATGGACTCTCTCTGTATAAGCATTATCTGTTACTATACCACAAACTCCATGACTGTATGGAGAGGAGAAAAAAGCTTCTCCTACGTGAAGCGATCTTATCCAATAGCAGCTCAGAATCCTGACCTGCTTTTCAGGTAATCATCTACAACTTTCTGCTGATTAAAAGTTACATGTTTTGCTAAAATGCTTCCTTCCTCTGTATTACTATCTATCTGTCATTTATGGTTGTACTGGGCCTTCATTTTTGAGTCTGGGCTTTTTCTAGTTGCAGCTAGCGGGAGCTACTCTTTGTTGTGGTGCACACGTCTCTCGTTGCAGGGGCTTCTCTTGTTGAGGAGAGTGAGCTTCAGTAGCTGAGGCATGTGGGCTTAGTAGCTGCAGTTCCCAGGCTCTACAGCACAGGCTCAATAGCTGTCGCCCGTTGGCTTAGATGCCCCGTGGCATGTGGGATCTTCCTAGACTGGGGATCGAACCCATGTCCCCTGAATCAATAAGCAAATTCTTAACCACTGGACTATAAGGGAAGTCCCCCTCTGCATTACTATCAATCCAGTACTTTCCCATCGTCTAGTGAACTTCTGTGAACTGCGATTGGATTATTTCAGCTACTAGAGCCAGACTTTCTGGGTTTGAATCCAGGTCCGACTTTTACTGGTTACATGACCCCAGGCAAGTTACCTAAGTGCTTAAAATCCTCTTATCTGTAAAGAAGAGCTATTAAAAGGATCTTCTCCATAGTTTGTTATTACTAAAAAATGAGTGAAGGCATGTCAAGCATCTAGAACTGGGCCTGGCACACAGCGTTTGCTCTCGGCATTACTATATGAATCACCCTGTCCTGTACACACTTCAGCATCCCCACATCTGGGGAGATCTGCAGGTGAGATCCTGCAGAAGGGCTGAGGTTCTCACTCCCCCACTTGCCTAGCTCTAAGTGGCTAAGAGGATGAGTCTCCCAACATGTTGTGACAATAACATGCAGACAGACTAAGGATGACTGCACGCAGTGTGGAGAAGGAATTTGCCTGAAAGCAAAAACAAAAGCGCAGTTCAGGCAATTAATCACCCTCATTCCTTCCCCGCCAGAACATTCAAATTCAGCAATTTTTGCAATTAAGAAACTGTAAAAGGATCGCTGGCCATGCGGACATGCCACACCTGACAGTCGCCACGTGGAGTGCTGTTACCTTCCTGCTCGACCTCTGATGGTTCTGACTTAGTAACTCTGCACACCAGCCTGTGACCCCTCCCTGGCTTCCAGATCATTAAACGGAGACGCACTCCTTGACACACCTTTCTCAAAGAGCTCAACCAAGATCAGGCACTTCTCACCTGGACTGCCAAGTCCTGTTCTTAAAGTTTTAACTGGAGAATGCCAAGAGCAGTTTAGGCTCTCTGCATCTGCAGCATCATCAGGGGACCATGATGAGATCTTGAAGTAAATATTTAAGGATCTGATATTTTCTTTCTATTATTTCTGCTAGGGTCTGAGCATAAGATCTTTAAAAAAAAATTATTTATTTTTGCTTATGGTCTTCGTTCCTGCTCACAGGCTTTCCTTAGTTGCGGTGAGTGAGGGCTACCCTTCGTTTTGGCGCATGGACTTCTCACTGGGGTGGTTTCTCTTGTTGCAGAGCATTAGCTCTAGGTGTAAGGGCTCAGCAGTTGTGGTGTAAGGGCTCAGTTTCTCCGTGGCATGTGGAATCTTCCCAGATGAGGGGTCGAACCTATGTTGTCTGCACTGGCAGGTGGATTCTTATCTGTTGTACCATCAGAAGAGTCCTAAGCATAAGACTGACATCCTTACTGTCACCTGATGATATCCAGGCAGGCCACCTGTAAATGTCCTAGTCCAGGACCTAAGGGAGTAAAGTCATGATTCTCTCTGCTGGGATGAGAAGAACTGGCCTTATGCACAGCAGATCACCAGGTCAAGGCTTAGTGCAATGATGATGCAAGTGTAATCACTTAGGATGCTTCTGCAAGTCAGTCCTTTAGAGAGCTATATTTAGGTAAACAAATACCAAACAAATAGAACTAGTATTTCTGGGAGGTGGGGGGTAGGGATCACATACTAGTTGCAACTGGAAAATGAAGAAAGAGGTGTAATCAATATTTCATCTGCCCTGCTTCTTACACAGGTGGGCAAAGTCAACAATAAACAGGAGGACTTCGGGGATCCCCAACACCCCCCACCCACAAGGAGGCAGGATGGCACTGTGGATATAAATAGAAGTTCAGGAGGGCAAACAACACAGATTCAAACCAATTCCTTCACTCACAACTACTTATAACACGGGCTTCAGTAAATCTCTTAGGTTTTCTGTGCCTCAGTTTTCTCATGTGCAAGTGGATTGTTATGAAGATTTAATGACATAATTTATGGAATCACTTAGCATACCTGGTGAATAGTAAGCATACAGTGAATGTTAGCTATTATTGTTTTTGGAGCTGGCTTTCAAATAAATGAAGTACTCTTTTTAAAGTTACTTGAAAACTTACAAGTTTACTTTGATACTTCTTTTAAATGGTTAAAAAAATGATAACTATTTGGGGGAAAAACTGGTATGATGGCATTTACATTGTTTGTGGCAATGCCACAAGTTTAGAGATAAAAAAGTCACCATTTCATCTCCAAATTATAGGACTTCAGAACTACAAAACAGAACTTCATAGCAAAATAAATTTTTTTCCCAAACTAGATTACAAGTTTCTATAACTTATCATACTGAAAACTGCCAGACAGAAGGATATACTGTAAGTCTGTCAATTTCTTTTAAAACTGTGGTACATGTTATACCCTAAAAATTATGTTAAGATGAGAGTTTAGGAACTGCCATTTACTTAAAATATTGTCATTATTATGAAAAGACAACTAAATTGACAATAATTTGAGCACTACTTTTGAGTATTTGGGTAAAAGCTTTTACAAGAAACAAAAAGATGTGCGCATTATACACTGAATTTCTTTAGCACTTATTAACAATAATGCATTTCTGTTTAACGACTTTTATGAACAGAGCTGTAACTGACCCCCACTCCCACTGCTTGTCATCCATAGGCAGGGCATTTTTATTTCTGTTTTTATCAGCCAGGAGGTTGTGCTGTAGTAACAAATATCCCCTAAACTAGTAGCTCATAAACAAAGTTTCTTTACTACTCATGCTACATGCCCATCACAGGTCAGCAGGGAAGCTCTTCCATGTCACCAGGTCAGGTCTTCACTCAGGGATGCAGATACAAAGAGATCAGTAGGCAAGAACATTCATGGTCACCATGGCAGGCAGAATGAAATATGTAGAATTTTACACTGGCTTTTTTAAGGTATTCCCTTAAACATGACACAAGGCTTATCTATTCACATTCCATCAGGAAAAGCAAGTCACATGGTCCCATGGGCAAAGAATGGACTCAGAGTGGGCAGATTTAGTGAACACCCTCAGTGTTAAATATACACACTGTTAAAGGGACCTATGCAGGATCCTTCCACTTTTAAAGGTTAAGCACGCAGCTGTGGCTAATTCAAACATCAGCCATAACATACGTCAGCTCTTTTGCAATGCCACCTTGCTCTACACAGCGATATCCTGGGCTGTGCAGGGGAGGGAATTAATTTGTATCCAATAGAAACTAACTTGATTCTGCCTTCTAAGTGGAAACAAAACTTGGATATGAAAGTAGTAAGAAGAAATTAAGATCTTGGTTAATTCGTTTCTTGTTAAGTGATAAGGTAAGTATTGCTGTTGTTTAACCACTAAGTTGTGTCCAGTTCTTTCGCAATCCCATGGACCATATCCCACCAGGCTCCTCTGTCCATGGGGTTTCCCAGGCAAGAATACTGGAGTGGGTTGCCATTTCCTTCCCCAGGACATCTTCCTGACGAAAGGATGGGACCAAGGTCTCTTGCATTGGCAGGAAGATTCTTTACCAGTGAGCAACCAGGGAAGCCCAAGGTAAGCATAGAGAGGAACAAATATATGTCTTACTGTTTTCCCTTTTGGAGGGAAAGTAATTTTTCTTTCACACAAAAAGTGTGCTCCATCAGGCTACTCTCCAAGGGCTTCACAGCAGCACCCCATGCTGGGCTCTTTCCTACCTGCCTCCTCCGTCACCCACTCTTTCAAACAGGGACATGCTGGAGACAGATATGGTCTGAATTTTTTTCACAGGCAGATGAGAAATTAGGCCTGGTTATCATTTATTTTAAAACTGGAAAGGATCTCAGATGTCATGGCAGGAGACCTCTAGTTGTCCTCAGACATCTGCCTCCCCTCCTGTTGCCCGGAACAGTGTAGATGACAACTACATGGTCTGATAGCCACCTCACACCTCTCACAGCTAGCTGTGATCACACGACTAGCTGGTCTGAATAGAAGTTGTGTGTTAATTTTAGATCATGCCTTTCTTTCCTTTCTCTCATTGGCTGGTATGTGGCCAAGATGGTGGGCGCTAGGGCCCCATTTTTAAGCACCAAATGGAAGCTTTGTGTTGAACAGAGGACAGTAACAGGATAGAAGGAATCTGGGTTTCTGAAACTATGAGGCTTCCATCGCAGTCCTGGAGGGCGTATGCAAGGATTGTATGTAAGAGAAATACATGTTTATAATACACTGGGAATACAAGCTCCTACAGTTAAAAATCAAGTTTAAAAAAATAAATAAAAGTGTCAACTATTTTCATGTCACCTGGTTCAAATCTCTTAATTTTCTGATGAAGAAACTAAGGCCAGAGAGACTCTAAAAGATGTGTCTGTCTACGGTCATACAGCTATCCCCTCTGTAGATCACACATTAAAATGATGGAAAACTACTCATCTCTCACGTTAATGGCCACGGAAGTAAAGTTTCTTACAATTTCTTTTTTAATGATTTAATGTCATACTCAGTGGAAGGAACAAAAGAACTTAGTGCTAAGAACTATATCACTCCAAGTTTCCTAGGATAATCAACATGTCCTATTAATAGAAATTACTTAATTCAATGTAGATTGCCAGGGTTCAAATCTAATGGGAAATTCTGAAGGTTTTGATTAAGGAAGCAGTCAAACTCTTGGAAGATATTTTTGAAATACACTTCCCAGAATCTACATGGAGACAATCAGTGGGTTGTATTGTATTTGTACTTCTTTCTGAGAAGGAACAGGAAGCCTTCAGATGCGACTGAAATTTGGCCCTGATGGTGTAAGCACCCAGCTTTCAGTACACATATAAGAGACCACAAGCTTAAATAAGTAAAACAAAGTTCACTCACTGAACCACACTTGCTTTCAGTTAATTTTTTCATAGGAAAGGAGGAAAAAATGGTTCTCAATTCTCCACTTTCTTGACATCCTCATTCGCTGTGTTCGTGTGCCATTCAACAGGAATTAGACTGTTTGACGTGGTTTGAGCGTCTGATGCTGTAAAGAGTTGTGAAACGGCTGGGAACTGATTCAAAGAGCAAAAACATCTGACCTTGTTGGTTTAAGCTTTGGGTAGTTTATGGAAAACGAGAATTCTTTCTCTCCTTTGGAATACACTTTGGAAACATTTATTTTAGTTGTCCTTGTGTTTGGATGGCTGATAGCAAGGCCTAACATCAGAACCAAGACCTCAGGGGACCAGCCATCAGAATACAAGGCCATTTGGTTTGATTTTATCCACCCCTCTTTCTGATCTCCCCCACAGCTGTCCTGAGTCATTTTCACTGTCAGCAGAAATGACAGCTTGTGTCAGTGGGGCTCACTTGTCCATAACAAATTGCTGCTTCCCTTCACTTCTAGCTTTCAAAATCTCTAATTTCGAACTCAGAATTGCTAGAAGGGAACACCTTAATATCAGTGTCACCCTATGCTGGGCTTAAAGTTATGTTTTTAAATCTGATGTCACATATCTGCTTCAGGTGCTCCCTGCTGCCTAGAGAGTGTCCGAGCTTTACCATCAAAAGACATTGAAGTCTACCCATCTTGCCTCTCAAGCTCCATCTTCTCCTATTGCTCCTCTTTGCGACAATTATCTTGGACTGTTCTCCGCATCAAGGACCCATCCTTCTGCACTTCCTGCCTGGGGTAATCGCCTCTGCCCCCATCCCCTCCATTTTTTTTTTTTTTGAAAATTTGCTTGGCCTCTCTCCTAGTTTTTCCTACCTCTACAATATCACCGGTTTAACTGTATTCTAATTATTTATGTATCCACAAGCCCTCCTCAATTGTGAGCATCTCAAAGAGAGGAATCATATCCTAAGTTGTTTTTTTTCCCCCAGATCCTAAGTTTACTCTGAACATCTGGTACAGTTCTTAGCACACTGAAGATATTCAATATATGTTTGCTGAATCAATAGATCAGCAGCAATAAAAGAAAAAAGAAAGGATCCTAAACTGTAGACGCTCATAAGTCATTAAAATAAAACCTAAATGTGTAAAAGAAATGATAATTTATAATTTACAATAGTGTCTCTTTATCCCATCTTTTAAGTTTAGATAGAAAGAGGCAAAACATTTATGGAGCAGAAAAGCTGCATAAGAGGCAATGGATATCTTTATCCTAGGAATTAGAAGACCCAGATTTGAATTTCAGCTTTGAGCTTTCTGCCTCCTTAAATCTAGGCAGTTTACATTTATAAAATTAAAATCTAAATCCCACCTCACTCCAAAGTAAGTCTCAGGCAGTTGTTGGCAAGGAATACGCCTCTGAGGTTTTCTTTTCCTTTCAAAAATCAGTTTAGAACAGAGATGAAAATACCTGCTGTACCTTCCAAGTAGTGAGATTCCAATGAGTTGGTGGCCGTGAAAGTGTTCTATAAACTATAGAATGACATGTAAATGAAAGGTGAGAATGGAGTATTTCCTGTTGTGTCACTAGACAATGGTGTCGCAGGCATCAGTGACTGCAGCCCTCCAGGGCACTCAGGAAGAAGAATGCCTGCGTGGTCTGGTAGCCATCAGGCTGCAGCCACTCCCTGTGGTGAGCACTGAAGAACTCAGTGAAAAGTCACAGGATAGTGGTCCCAGATAGCTGAGCACAATGAAAGGGGTGATTTCAGAGAGCCCGGACTCTTGCCATCTTCCCATGTATAGAAAAGCATTAAAATCCCTTAACTTGGGATATCTGGTTTTCTCTAATTCACAAAATATTTCTGATGCTCAGACTACCTGCTTTTTGTTGTAAACTTCTATATAACCTGACTGCCCTCCGCACCTCTATGGAGCAGTTCTCTCAGGGTTACTTGAGATGCTGTCTGGGCTTAAGTCCAAAAAATTTCTGCTGAATAGAACATAACTCTCAACTTTTAGGTTGTGACTATTTTCTAAGTCAACAAGGCATCATTATTACAGAAGTTCAAAAAAAGGTAACAAGTGACTTTTACTCAACAATCCTCTTCAGAGTGGTCACTGTGGACCAGGAAAGGTAGCAGGTATCAGGGATTCAAGGAAAACATGGAGACTCAGGACAGCTCTGGCAGGTAATCCCCCAGAGGACTGCTCTCAGATGGACTCACTCGGCAACCAGTTCAGTCCCCATGGGTCTGAGGATCATGGTCTGAGGGCAGGTCTGGATACAGCAAAGCAACAGATGCATCTCCAAGGCCAAGACAGACTCCAAATACAGAAGAAAACGCTCAACCATTAACCACCACCAAGCATCCTCCCTTCCCAATGTGACTGGGTACAGCAGAGCTGGTTACTTCTTATGGGAAACAAGGACTGCAACAGAATTTAATTTTGCATCTTTCTCATGTGAAAGAACAGCTGTAAATATCCTGCTAGAACATTTATTTTTAAAATTGTTTTGGAAGCAGTCATTCTTCCTGTGCATCCATCATAAAAAATCAAAGCCTGTACCTCTTTTATCATTATGTTCAAGATTATGTTCATTCATTTATTCATTCGCTCATCCTACCAATATGTATTTAGCTCTGTGACATGGTAGCAGTAAGTCAGGTGCTGGGGAAACAGGCATGAACAGGCAGAGGTGACCTGCAGCAAATATTACACATGTAACTTTAACTGCCATTGTGATCGGGGAGACAAAGGAGCAGTAGAGAGTTTCAAGCTACAGTGAAAACTGTCAGTTAGTTACAGTTTGTCAGTGAAAACTGTATGGAGCAAGGAAGGATCTTGGCAGGGTGAGAGAATGCTTTCCTGAGGCAAGGACCGCAGGACTGATAGAAGGGTAGGTAGACCTGGTCAAAGGGAACCAGAAGGACAGAAGGCAGTCAAGGGGGTAGGTGGGGAGTGGAACTGAAGGAATGCGGGCTCCAGGCAGGAAGGACCTGGGCCAGACTATGTGGGTTGGGGCGGAGGAGCCCAGAGAGGCAGTGGTGAGGGGCGATCAACCCCTCCTCAGGTCAAAACCTGAGAGCAACACAAAGTCATTGCAGGAAGGGCTTTTAAACAGGGGAGTAATATGATCAGATATGCAGTAAAAAGCAAAAACAAAAGGCAACTTTAATGCTTTGGACGGTGGTGAGAAGCACAGAGGATTTGGACAGAGGCGGGAGTGGGGAGCCATCGTGGTGGCAAGATCCCTTCATTTGATGGAGAAAGACAGTGCCTCAAACGTGAAGTCACTTGATCAAGAACCCAGAGTGAGTGACAGTGGAAGAACCTCCTTCTCATGACTCTTGGTCCAGTGGGGTTTTTCTTTGTTTCGTTCTAAAAGAGCAACCTCCACCCTTTTCCTGTGAATCTGGAGTCACAGCTTTCCCACCCTAAGACTCACAACTATGTAATGACAGAACTGACTGCTTTCTCGCCTTGAAACTTCAACTGCTACTAATAATACCAACAATTGTTTATTAGAAACCTGCCACATACCAGGCAATCTGTTAGGTGTTTTCCATATTTAATCTTTACAACCATCTTGTAAGGTAGGTATGACTTTTTACTGCTTCACCTGAAAAAAACTAAACTCGAGGCTCAGAAATATTTTTTAAATTGCCAAGGTCACACAGGTAGTTAAGTGTGATGAAGACCCGTGTCTGTTTTTCTCGGGCTCCAAACCTTGCCAGGATGCCACATGGGCTCTAGAGTTTATCATTATCAAAATGCCCAGTTCTGGTCTTCTGGGAAAAATCAGAATGGGAAGGAAAAGTTTTCCTGGTATAAATTAAAAAAAAAAAAAAAACCACTATATAAAATATTCTGGAAAGTTAACTAAATAAATGCATAAATAAATCAAATATATACAGCCACAAGTAGTAAGAATTGAAAAACTTCAGAAGAAAAATTTTAATCTACTACATCAGTGGCACAACATTTTGAAAGTGCTCCACCAGCCTGTTTAAGGAGATACTTATTGATCATAATCATATGCGTTGGAACAAGATGAAACAAGGCCCTTCAAATGGTCTGATCTACAATCTCAACTAGAAGAACTGCAACACTGCTTACCGAAAGGGTGGGATAGTGGAGAAAAAAAGAGCACCGCTGATGGGCCTGATTCCAACCACCCAACAGGTAGAAATGGAATTTACAGTCAGTTTCCTTAATCCAAACACTCCAAAAATCAGAGAGGAAGTATAAGAAAATAGAAAAAAAAAAAGTCTGGCCCTAACAAGAAAGCTATGTACCCAGAAGAAAAATGAAAAACTAGGAAAATCTTAGAAACAATTATCACCCCTCCTGAAATAAGCCTTGTACACCACGTGAGACATTTTTGGGAAACAGCTGTTATTGTTTCTCAGGGAAAGAAAAAGAAATATCCCCATAAAGAAACAGGAACAGCAGGATCCACTCACTTATGGCAGAAGCAATAAGGTCGTCATTGCATAAATATTAAAATCAATGCTGCAGAAAATTGGGTTAGTCCATTAGAAACTGACACAGGAGACATATATGGAGGGTTGAAAAATAATTAGATGTTGAAAAAGAAGGAAAGAGAAGACGGCATAAAAGAGGGCATTCCATTAGGTGACAATTCATTTCAAAAAATATATAAATAATCAAAACATGCAAAAGGATAAAATGGCCTTGGGGTATCATTTTTATTCTTAATTAAATTTGCAAGAGTTTAAAAATGCTCAACACTCATTGCTAGAGAGGCTATCAATTTTGCCCCTTTATCGTGGTATTAAAATTGGCAGTCTCCACACACTGCTATTGGAAGATACCAGGCTGTGTATGTCAAAAACAAGAAAACTGTGAATAACAGTCAACTCAATAATCCTGGAAACGGATGTAAGGAAATAAAGCAACAGAAGAAAATGGCTGTATTTGGGGATATGCTTACAGTGCCATCAAGTACCACTTAATAATGAAAAACAGAAATAGACTAATACCCAACATCAGGATTAAAGCTAAGGAAAATCAATCAAAAATACTTTAGTGTGTCCTTAGTTGCTCAGTCATGTCTGACTCTTTGTGATCCCATGTATTGTAGCCCTCCAGGCTTCTTGTCCATGAGGATTCTCCAGGCAAAAATACTGGAGTGGGTTGCCATGCCCTCCTCCAGGGGATCTTCCCAACCTAGGGATCAAACACAGGTCTCCTACATTGCAGGCAGATTCTTTAGTGTCTGAGCCACCAGGGAAGCCCATGAATACTGGAGTGGGTACCCAATCCCTCCTCCATGGGATCTTCCCAACTCAAGAATTGAACTGGAGTCTCCTGCATTGCAGGCAGATTCTTTACCAACTGAGATACCAGGGAACCCCAAAGTACTTTTACACATCCATTAAAATTTAACATGATGACTACAAAGGAAAATGGAAAATGATATGATGCTAAGAAAAAACTGGAATGCAAAGTTACATGTGGCTCTGACTCCTGCTCTGTAAAAACTATTACTTGTACCTGAGCAAAGACAGAAAGCATCTGACAAGATGCTGTGTTGTGCTTTGCTAAATCGTTTCAGTCGTGTCCGAGTCTGTGCGACCCCATAGATGGCAGCCCACTGGGCTCCCCCATCCCTGGGATTCTCCAGGCAAGAACATTGGAGTGGGTTGCCATTTCCTTCTCCAATGCATGAAAGTGAAAAGTGAAAGTGAAGTCGCTCAGTCATGTCTGACTCTTAGCAACCTCATGGACTGCAGCCTACCAGGCTCCTCCGTCCATGGGATTTTACAGGCAAGAGTACTGGAGTGGGGTGCCATTGCCTTCTATCCCTTAGGAGATTAAATTGAATTACGTGATAAACACTTAAATAGCAATCACTATGTATCTGGCACTCTTCTAACCACTTTACAAAAAGTACCTTGTTTAATCATCAAACTATTTAAAGATGAAGGAGAAAGAGGTTTGGTAATCTACAGTGACAACAGCAAGTAACAATAATTTTCAATAGCTTTCCAATGTCCATAGGATCAAATCTAGCATTAAAAACAACTGCTAACATTTACTGTTTGCCAACATGGCATGCACTGTGCTAAGTGCTTTCCTTGCCTAATCTTCTGTAGCCCTTACAACAATCCTTTGTGTGTGTGCTCAGTTGCTTTAGTTGTGTTCAACTGCCAGGCTCCTCTGTCCATGGGATTCTCCAGGCAAGAATACTGGAGAGGGCTGCCCTGTCCTCCTCCAGGGGATCTTCCTGACCCAGGGATCGAACCGGGTCTCCTGCATTGCAGGTGGATTCTTTACCCACTGAGTGACCTAGAAAGCCCACAACAATCCCTTAGGTAGGTACTATAATTGTGGGCTTAGAATATTCAGGCTCAGAGAGGTTGTGTACACGCTTGTGAGGGAGACAGTAAAGGTTTGAACATGAGGCTGTCAGAATTCAGAGCCAGGGGCTCTGTTACCATAGGACAGTTTGTCCCATTTTGTTAGGATGGTGCACACAGCCTTTCAAACCTTGACCCTTGACATACTCACCTCACTCCAGATCTGGGAGAATTCTGAGGACACCAAGACCTTTCAGGCCACTGGCCTCTGCTCCTACTGTTCCTCAACTGGTCCTTCTCACAGCTCATTCATCCCTCCTGGCTCCACCTTCCGATACCTCCATAGGCACAATTCAGTTCAGTCGCTCAGTCGCATCCGACTCTCTGCGACCTCATGAATTGCAGCACGCCAGGCCTCCCTGTTCACTACCATCTCTCGGAGTTCACTCAGACTCACGTCCATTGAGTCCGTGATGCCATCCAGCCATCTCATCCTCGGTGGTCCCCTTCTCCTCTTGCCCCCAATCCCTCCCAGCATCAGACTCTTTTCCAATGAGTCAACTCTTCNTGTGGGAAACCTGGGTTTGATCCCTGGGTTGGGAAGATTCCCTGGAGGAGGGCATAGCAACCCACTCCAGAATTCTTGCCTGGAGAATCCCTATGAACAGATGAACCTGGTGGACTATGGTCCATGGGGTCACAAAGAGTTGGACAGGACTAAGCACAGCATTCATTCAGTTCAGTTCAGTCTCTCAGTTGTGTCTGACTCTTTATGACCCCATGAACTGCAGCACACCAGGCCTCCCTATCCATCACCAACTCCCAGAGTTTACCCAAAGTCATGTCCATTGAGTCGGAGATGCCATCCAACCATCTCATCCTCTGCCATCCCCCTCTCCTCCTGCCCTCAATCTTTCCCAGCATCAGGGTTTTTTCAAATGAGTCAGATCTTCACATCAAGTGGACAAAGTATTGGAGTTTCTGTTTTAGCATCAGTCCTTCCAATGAACACCCAGGACTGATCTCCTTTAAAATTGACTGGTTGGATCTCCTTGCAGTGCAAGGGACTCTCAAGAGTCTTCTCAAACACCACAGTTCAAAAGCATCAATTCTTTGGGGCTCAGCTTTCTTTATAGTCCAACTCTCATATCCATACATGACTACTGGAAAAGCCATAACCTTGACAAGATGGACCTTTGTTGGCAAAGTAGTGTCTCTGCTTTTTAATATGCTGTCTAGGTTGGTTATAACTTTCCTTCCAAGGGATAAGCATCTTTTAATTTCATGGCTGCAATCACAATCTGCAGTGGTTTGGGAGCCCCCAAAATAAAGTCAGCCACTGTTTCCACTGTTTCCCCATCTGTTTGCCATGAAGTGATAGGACTGAATGCCATGATCTTAGTTTTCTAAATGTTGAGCTTTAAACCAATGTTTAAATGTTCTAAATGTTGAGCTTTTTCACTCCCCTGTTTCACTTTCATCAAGAGGCTCTTTAGCACAGCATATTACAATATGAACTTTTATCTTATTTATAATTGTTAAAAAAACTTGTTTTTACTGTTTACGCTTGGGCTAGACATTAAATATTTAGCCATCATCTTAAATTGTTTTTCTTGTTGACAAATTCTGCAACAGAAATAGCATGACTTAATTTTATCAGTAAACCCAAGTCAGAAAGGTTGCATGTTTGCATTATATTCAATATTGATAACTGTGAATATATGCCTTTTTCATTAAACCAACAAATTGAAACTAGCTTTTACTTCTCAAAGATTACCTCAGATCACATGAACTCAATAAAACATTTGGGTTAGTATATATATTTCTGATAGTATACTTGATTTGTATAAACACATAATATTTCTTTGCAAGTGTTAGTCACTCAATTGTGTATGACTCTTTGAAATTCCATGGATGCCAGATTCCTCCATCCATGGAATTTTTTAGACAAGAATACTGGAGTGGGTAGCCATACCCTTCTCCAGGGAATCAGCCCTATCCAGGTATAGAACTTGGGTATCCTGCAGTGCAAGCCTGATTCTTTATCACAGGGCCACCATTTCTTTTGGGCCCATTAAATAGTGTTCTTTACAAAACAATTTTGATGATTCCACCTAGAGGTAGAAAAATATTACGTACTTAGGATATACACGTGGACGTGTATGATATACAGATAGACACATACATCTTACAGGTTTTTTTAAATGTAATATCAGTCATATTTCAGGTAGAAAACTCAAAGAAATAGTTGGATCCAAGTTGTATTTCTAGCAAACTCAGTGAGTTAATACTTGCTCAGATAGCCAAAGTTTTTTATTAAAGAAATTTTTTTGCATGCTGTAAGTCATTTTTTTTTTTTGAAGCTTCTGTGTACCAATTAAAGAATGTATTTCATTGTCTCTGAGAGTTTTGGGATCCTCTCCTTTATGGTTACCCTTATAAATCTTACAGAAAACAAAGATTCCCAAGAATGGCCATCATAATTCCACATTATCCAAAAACTCATCCATTTTTCCAGAAAAGCACAAGATCCTGGTCCAAGGACTAGGTGGAAGCTATCCTGCCTTTGGATTCCCTATAAAATCTTAATTATAATGGGTCCTGTTTTCCAACATCTATTCTAAAACACCAAATCATATTTTTCCCCTATTGAACAGGATAAGTGGTTTACCAGGAAGGTTCACACAAATAGATACCTAATAAAGCTGGAGAGCTCAAAATGCAAAGAGACTGAAACTCAGATGCAGGAGAGACCCTCAGACTCCAGGATGAGTGAGAAAGCACTGAGCTCAAGGAACTTTGTGGGTACTAGCATTTGTTTGCTCACCAGCCTAGGGATTGTTGGGGTCTTCTTTTCCTTCTTCTGATTACCATATAATGTCAACCACAAAAACAAAGTAGCCAGTTATTTCACCAGCAAAATAGGTTGATTTGGATGTAGCAGGTAATTACAATTCAAGATGGCCGAGTAGAAGTATATGTGTTCATCTTCTGTGAGAACTCCAAAATTGCAACTAACTGCTGAATGACCATTGACAGGAGAATTTTAGATCCCAACAGAAATAGGTACCCCATGTCCAAGGGCAAAAGGGATGAAATACAACCCCAAGAGATTTATTATACTCTTTGCAGCCAAAGATGGAGAAGCTCTATACAGTCAAGGTGTTAAGAGGAGCAAAACTGTCTTTGGAATCAACCCCATACCTGTCAGAGATGCTCAGAGGGCTGAAACAAAACTTGTGCACATCAGAATCCTGGGACCCCATAAGAGATAGAGCCAGACCTGCCTTTGAGTGTTNAATAGATGTGTTTCTGGAACTGTCTTGCTTTTTCGATGATCCAGCAGATGTTGGCAATTTGATCTCTGGTTCCTCTGCCTTTTCTAAAACCAGCTTGAACATCAGGGAGTTCACGGTTCACATATTGCTGAAGCCTGGCTTGGAGAATTTTGAGCATTACTTTACTAGCATGTGAGATGAGTGCAATTAATTGTTCTCACATCTGCTGCTCTTTTAGTTAGGAATTTGTGCTTACAAGTCACCGTGTACCATATTGTTTTTACATGTCTTTACCAGTTTGTCTCTCACAAGTAATGAGTTTCACAACAACAAAGACCATGTTTTACACAGTTTTGTATATGGTGTATTCCTGGTTCTTAGAACAATTTTCAGGACATGACAAGGACTGGACAGCCACTGCTAACACACACTTGCAGCCAGAGGATATTCCCAAGAATCACTTGTTACATCAAAGCATCATTTGCTATGTACAAAGGATGGAGAATCAAGAGCCCATATTTATTTTTCACAGAACTTTGATGTTAAAGGTAGTTTAGTTAAATGAGAACATACAAGGGATCACTCTATCAGGAAAACTTCCTGGACGCAGTGAGTTTGGGTTAAGTGTGTATAGTACCATGTGTTTACTCATTAGGCCTGTGAGCCTACACATTGGAAATTTCTGCTCACTGGCTTACTGAATCCTTCTAAACAGTAAGCTCCTTGAGGATGGAAATGTAGGTATTCCTCATAAACTTAAAAGCCAAGGACAGTAAATGTCATGTAACTGATTAAGGAATATTTCTTGATTGATTGAATGAATGGGGTTGAGACATTTTCTTTCCTTACAGTCTTGACAAGATATTTCAACTTGTAGCAAGCTCTACTATATCAGTGCAAGACAAAAAAGAAACTTTCAATTTCATGGCATTTCTAGAATTTTATGAAAAACAAATGAGCAACTAAAACGGATAAACTCCTAGACCATCTATGTTGAATTTTTCTGTACTCTCGTCAATAATCGCTGTGAGTGCTAATTCTATATAGGATTTATTTTTTCTCTGAAACAGAACCTTCTGAGAAAGTAAAAACGCTCCCACTTAAGCCTTCTTTAAAAACACACAGAATAAAAAGATTCATTTCATGGACATGTCCCTCCTTATCCTGAGATCAGTTCTGTGCTGAGGAACTATTATTAGAAAGCTCCCAGTTGAAGAAGAGGCCTTCAAGAAGGGAAATAAGATGTGGGATACTCTGTGTTCAAAGCTAATTTTAATTAGACAGGCTACTAGGGTTACTGAGATATGCCAAACATTTAGCTAATTAGCAGGCTCTTGAGACAAGAGAGCTGCCTAGAGATAGACAGTTTTTCCTCATTATGAGTGATGACAAATTCTAGTTAAACACCCATTATAAATTTGCTTTTTTTGTTCTTCCCTAAATTCCAATAATGTGAGCTAATTTAAACTTGAAAATCAGACATGAAGACTAAAATGGAGACCTTTCACTTTAAACACAATGATCTAACACCAGCCGCTACATTGGAAACATTTTTAGGAAAGTAAAAAATTATTAATGTCGATTTTGATACTATGAAAAAACCTGAAATTGAAGTTAGAAAACTCCATTAAAAATTCTATGGATGACATTCAACAAAATAGTAAAACCTGTTAGTTAACACGGAAGCACCTGGAACTCTCTAGCAGCTGGCTTTGGCATATGAGACAGATAGAAATTAAGAAAATAAAGAGGAAAACAAACTATATTTAATTAAGTACTAAGTATATGCTGCAGTACACTAGGTGTTTTATAAAAATCATCTAACTCCTCAAATTAGGGGAAGTAGAATTATTATCATATTCCTACTTNGGCATATGAGACAGATAGAAATTAAGAAAATAAAGAGGAAAACAAACTATATTTAATTAAGTACTAAGTATATGCTGCAGTACACTAGGTGTTTTATAAAAATCATCTAACTCCTCAAATTAGGGGAAGTAGAATTATTATCATATTCCTACTTTATAGATGAGAGATCCGGGCCATGTCTATAATCATGAGTAAGAAAGTAGTTCAGCTAGGTTTAATGCCAAAGACAGCTTTTCGTAGGCTCATTTAGATGTCATCCTATATCGGAGAAGACTTGTGAATAACATAATTAGATCCACTGAGCCTTTCGGGTATCTGGTACTTGCAGAAGTGTTTTTGTTCAGGATACAAGCATGAGGTAGTTGTGCTTCTCTGTCAGGTTTTCTTTTAAAATCAAAGTTAGATCCCAGGACACGTCAACCTAGGTTTCTGAAGTCAGAGGAATTGCCCACAAGGCTTTTCACGTAAAGTGGTCCCTACCCACCCTAACATTTGAATAGGCTGGTGGGTGCAGCAGGCTGTCGTCCCCAAAGATGGCCATGCTGGTATCTCCCACCCCCGTGCTGTGAGAAGTAAACTTGCTGCTCCCCCATCAAGAGGAAGAACCTCGAATCTGGGCAGGCTCTGTGACTGCCCTGACAAAAAGAACTGGAAGAAAATCTCTTCCTCTAGGAAGCCAGCTGTCAGGTGAGAGGCTGACGACCCTCAGACCTCCAGGCTGTGAGAAGCCCAAGCCATGTGAAGAATCAGATGTAGGCACTTGTGGATAGTCCCAGCTGACCTCATGGCCAAAACTGCCAGCCATCAACTATTTAGCTAAACCCAGGTGATCCACAGAAACATGAGAGAATAATAACTTGCTATCAGACAACACTACATTTTGCCCCATAGTTTTATTATACGTCAATAGATAATCAGAACAGTGGCAGTGTTGGTTTTCTTCAGTGGGATGAAGTAACTGTTTCTTTTGAGCAACTGGGAGTAGATGTTTTGGGGGGATATATTGAAATACTATATATCCCTGACATGGTAGTTAAGCAAATTTACTTTTGCAGGGTTATTCCTTTAAAGAACTGAGAGACTATGACAATGTACCCATATGAACATTCTAAAATATACTATAAACATTGAAAATATCTGATACCAGCATCAACTTTCACAGTTCTAAGGCACTTTCAAGTATATCATGTAATTTTTGCCATCCTTTCCAGTAGTCATATATGGATGTAAGAGTTGGACCATAAAGAATGCTGAGTGCTGAAGAATTGATGCTTTTCAACTGTGGTGTTGGAGAAGACTCTTGAGAGTCCCTTGGACTGCAAGGAGATCAAACTGGTCAATCCTAAAGGAGATCAGTCCTGAATATTCATTGGAAGGACTGATGCTGAAGCTGAAACTACAATACTTTGGCCAC
>SJYV01003857.1:148179-269618 GCA_006410875.1 Neotragus pygmaeus | reverse complement strand
GTGTTTCAAAAGGGAGGGGATATATGTAAACCTATGGCTGATTCATGTTGAGGTTTGACAGCAAACAACAAAATTCTGTAAAACAATTATTAAAAAATAAAATTTTTTTAAAAAAAGGTTACCAGGAATAAGTGCCACAAAGCAAATTCTCAAGTTATAAAAAGCACTGGTACTCTGAACAAACATATAAGAAATAAACCAAAATGATATAATACTCAAAATTCATTAAATGAAATGGTTCATCGACCTCAAGCTTAAAATTTTCATGATGTTTATTATCTGTATTCTTCTCCTAAAATGTAAAGCACATGCAGTGAAGATTTCATTTTTGGCAATTTTCATTCTTCAAGACCAATGGTCTTAATCTTTGATTGGTTTTCTAAATTCTCCACAATATTCTTCAGATAATCTTCATCTTTTAAAAAATATACATATAATTCTCTTTCCACTTGATGCAGCTTATTAGATGCCAACAGTTTTCTTTTTGTCTTCACATCAGCAAAAATATCAGTAAGAAGGTGATTTAGTTTATTTAGCTGAGATTCAACTTGATGAAACTGCTCCGTTAACTCCTAAAAGGAAAATAATAATGCTTTTTAATTCAAAATGTCTATTTTATCTTAAATGTAATTTACATAGGAAGAATCTAAATGATATAATGATTATTCCCACAACCTCAACAATAAAAGAACCTCAATTAAAAATCCATAGCAGGATTAACAAAAAGCCTATGTAAGATCCACTGAAACAACTTCTGTAGGCAAGTTTAAGTGATTCAAAGCAAACTCATACCCACTGAAGAGTATTTGATATGTAAACTGTTCTGCATATTTACACATTGAACAAGTATTCTGAATGCCTACCTCATACTATGCACTGTTTTAGAGTCTACAAGTATAAAAATGAACACACACACACAAAAAAAAAACATCACCATCATTAACACTCTGCCAAAGTAATCAAACCTTGTTTTAGCCTAACCTGTTTACTCTAGACATCAGAGGTACTGATAAAACCTTGAAATGAAGCAATTACCAATATAAAATAATTGTCTTAACTGGATTTTTCTTTTTTCACACTGTTACAGAAGATGGATTGCATGTAACATTCAACAATCCTGATTTACCATGCAATTATTCTCAAAAACCTAAACATTCTGGACCCCCCACATTTAATAACTGAAATTCCTCACTTCTTAACATTAAAAGCAGCTTAGGTTTTCTAACCATGCTTTCTACTCCTATAATTTCTCAGACAGTAGCATCAAAGAGGTTCTCAATCTGTAGCTATAACTACACCTCAACCTTCGACCACTTCTCAGAATGATCCACAGTATGGTAATCTCCTGATGCTCCCTATGAATAGATTCCTATACCTCACTCTACACTAAATCACTCTGCAACAAAGCCAGAAGCCACATTTCAACAGGCTCCCTGGTGATTTTAATGTACAAGTTCAAGAGTACTAGCTTCACACATGTCATAAATGCCAGCTCCAAAGAGTAGTACTTCTTAAACTACAGTAAAAAATAAATAAATAAAAATCAAGTAGTATCTACAGTAAGTGACCTCTGAGGAAAAACCCTGTAAACTGGAAAACCATGAGAAATATCTCACCTTTAACTTCAATACTAAAGATCTTAATAGTTACTAAAGTACTACTACAAATACTGAAAAATATTCAACTTCATTAATAAAAATGCAAGTTAAAATTCATATGGATGACATTTTATATCTCACTGGACTAGGGAAAAACATAAAATAATCATACTCAATGACATTATAGTAAAATCACTGTATTTTAGTGATTTTAGAATGGATTCTCTCAGAGTTTAATATAACTGAAATCAATAGGCACTGTATAATTAAGAGCATCATCTAACTGTTCTTGACCAGACATGTGTAAGAAGCACTTTATCATATATATAGTACCCCACACTGCAAGACTTTCCAGTGGTCATGTATGGATGTGAGAGTTGGACTGTGAAGAAAGCTGAGTGCCGAAGAATTGATGCTTTTGAACTGTGGTGTTGGAGAAGACTCTTGAGAGTCCTTTGGACTGCAAGGAGATCCAACCAGTCCATCCTAAAGGAGATCAGTCCTGCCTGTTTATTGGAAGGAATGATGCTAAAGTTGAAACTCTAGTACTTTGGCCACCTGATGTGAAGAGGTGGCTCATTGGAAAAGGCCCTGATGCTGGGAAGGATTTGGGGCAGGAGGAGAAGGGGATGAAAGAGGATGAGATGGCTGGATGGCATCACCGACTCGATGGACATGTGTTTGAGTGAACTCCGGGAGTTGGTGATAGACAGGGAGGCCTGGCGTGCTGCGATTCATGGGGTCGCAAAGAGTCGGACATGACTGAGCGACTGAACTGAACTGAACTGAAAGTATTAGTTAAATTATGGCATATTCAAATAGTATATTCACAGTGTGTCTAGGACAGGTCCAGTTTTTATACTTAAATTTTATGATGGAGAATCGTTTAACACTTACAGACAAGTGCTGAGAACAGTAAAGCGTTCCCATATAACCTACGTTCGGTTTCCTCTATTAGTAACATCTTACATTAGGACAATTTGTCACAACGAATGAACCAACTTTGACATGATATTCAGATTTCCATTTTCATTAGCGTCCTTCTCCTGTTCCAGGAGTGCAGCCAGGACACTGCATTTACTTGTCACAGCTCCTTAGGCTCCTCTTGGCTGCGACTGTTTCTCTCTGGTTTGATGACCCTGAGAGTTTTGAGGAGTACTGGTAATTTGTAGATGGTCCCTCCACTGGGATTTGTTTATTTTTCTTCTCATGATAATACTGAGGTTGTGGGTTTTGAGGAAGAAGACCACAGAGGTAATTTTCATCACATCATATCAAGGGTACATGTTATGAACATAAACTTAAAACTGTGGATGTAAATTTTGATCACCTGGCCAGGGTAGTGGTTGTCAGTTTTGTCCAGAGTAATGTTACCTTTCTTCCTCCATCTCCACAATGTATTCTCTCTAAAGAAGTCACTATGCGCAGCCCACACTTAAGAAGTAGGAAGTTATGCTCTGCCTCCTTAAGGGCAGAGTAACACATAAATGATTTGGAATTATTCTGCATATGAGATTTATCAACTCTTCTCCATTTATTTATTCAATTACTTATATATGTTAGTATGAACTCATGGATCTTTATTTTTATAATTTGTATACAGTAAATGCATTGCGGACTACTTCAGATTAATAGCACAATCTAAAACTACATGTGTTTGAGTGAACTCCGGGAGTTGGTGATGGACAGGGAGGCCTGGCATGCTGCAATTCATGGGGTCGCAANTTTATTTTTATAATTTGTATACAGTAAATGCATTGCGGACTACTTCAGATTAATAGCACAATCTAAAACTACATGTGTTTGAGTGAACTCCGGGAGTTGGTGATGGACAGGGAGGCCTGGCATGCTGCAATTCATGGGGTCGCAAAGCGTCAGGCACAACTGAGTGACTGAACTGAACTGAACTGAACACATATCTTGGGAGGAGGGCATGGCAACCCACTCCAATGTTCTTGCCTGGAGAATCCCATGGACGGAGAAGCTTGACAGGCTACAGTCCATGGGGTTGCAAAGAGTTGGATACAACTGAAGCAAAGTAGCATGCATGCATACACATATCTATCAATATTTCTACACTCATCAATCTAAATCTATATTTGGCTAAATGTTAATTCACACTGATGTCTCCAGCTCTAATCCAGGGCAACTGGATGCTTCTAGCTACCTCCCTTCTAGCGACCTCTCACTCCAGTAGTGAGAAACCTGTATCCACCACCCAGCATCCATGGATTCAATAATAACAGTGTGTGCAGAATGGTTAATTCTTTGCTCCACTGCAAAAAAAAAAAAAAAGAGAGAGAGAGAGAACTATGCTTACATAAAGTTTCTTTTACTTTTAGTCCTACAGTCTCCATCCATCCATCCATTCCAAAGTTACTTAGGTCAGCCTATCCCTTCCCCTCTTCAGTGAGGTTATTTCATATACATATGATACTGTTAGATTCTTTTGTCAATCTATATTCCATCTTGGGATCCCTTGACCACTTAAAATTTTTTTTTAATTTGCAAACATTAAAGTTCATTTTTCTGGTTGTAAAGTTCTATGAGTTTTAATAAATGCATAGTGTCATGTATCTATTACCATTACATTATCATACAGCATCGTTTCACTCTCCTTAAAATTCCCTTGTGTTTCACCTACCCAGCCGTCCTTTTCCCTCAAATCCATGGAAACCACTGATTTAATGCTTTAGCCTTTTTCAGATGTCATATAGATAGAATGATATCATATGTATTGTACCCTTTTGACTATATTCTTTCACTGAGCAATGTACACTTGAGACTCATGTATGTTTTTCAAGGCTTAGCAGCTCATTTCTTTTCCTCACTAAATAATACCTTATTGTGTAGATGTACTATGGGTTGTTCACTCACCACTGAAGGGCATCTTACATGCTTCCAGTTTTTTGGTGATTCTGAACAAAGCTACTATCAATACTCACATGAAGATTTTTGTGGGATTATAGCTTTTCAAATATCCTAGAAGCATGGGTGTTGGACATATGGTAAGACTATGTATAGCTTTGTAAGAAATTCAGGTCCATTTTTGTTCAGAAGACGAGTATACTTCTATGTATTTAGCATAAAATAAACAGTTGTGATAGGATTTATGACCAATTTTATTTATGTTTTTATTCATTTTAATATTTTTTCCAAGATGTTTTGAGGTAATTCAAGCAAGCAGTACATTTCGAATCAGGGAAAAATTCATTTAAAAAGTACAATTAAGTAAGAGAGTAACAGGAGGGAACCAAATGCAATGGCTCCAACTTGTTTCACTAGACCCCCAGCTCCTGGCCAGCGGGGATGCTCTGATGTGAGCGTACATACTGTGAGTGTGAAGGCACCACACGGACTATAAGGCATTTCACTGTAATGAGATTCTCTATTCTTTGCCTACAGCTGGTGTTTCCTGTCTTTCATTTCAGGCTCTACGTAACTCAGACTCAAGAGAAGGAAAGGAACCCTGGTCAGCATTTTGGAGACTCAGATTCCCATCACTGTGCCTGCACTCCACTTCTAATAAGGAACCTTCTGTCTTGTTCCTTTTTTTTTTAATTGAAATGTAGTTGATTTATAATGTTTTGTTAGTTTTAGGTATATGGGAAAGTTATTCAGATATATTAATATATGTGTGTACATATCATGTACACATATATATGAGAAATGAAGTTGCTCAGTTGTGTACGACTCCTTGCAATCCCATTGATGGTAGCCTACCAGGCTCCTCTGTCGGTGGCATTTTCCAGGCAAGAGTATTAGAGTGGGTTGCCATTTCCTTCTCCAGGGCATCTCCCCAACCTGGGAATCGAACCCAAGTCTCCCATATTGCAGGCAGACGCTTCACCCTCTGAGCCATCAGGGAAGCACCCCCCCCAACATATATATACTTTTTTAGATATTTTTCCCTTATAGTTGTTATGAGATACTGAATATAGTTCTCTGTGCTATACAGTAGGTCCTGTTGCTTATCTATTTTAAATATAGTAGTGTGTATATTTTAATCCCAAATCCTAATTTATCCCAACTTTATCCCTAATTTATCCCAACTTTCCCCTTTAGTAACTGTAGGTTTGTTTTCTGTCCATGAGTCTGTGTTTCCAATTTGTACATAAGTTCATTTTTATCATGTTTTTAGATTCCATAGATAGGTGATGTCAAGTGATATTTGTCTCTCTTCTGCCTTGTTTCTGAGACCAACCTTTAAACCTCATCTTTTAGTTTTAGTCACCAGATTCCTGTCTTGTTTCTGGTTGAAGTGCCCTCAACTGTACAAATCCATAACGTATTAAACAAACAAAAAAAAGGTTTGCCTCGAATCAAGCATGCCCTCAAATGATCTAGTTATGAGCAGAAGTTTGTCGGTAAATGAAAAAAGCAGTATAACATCACACTCTGACATGAACAAAAAAATGAAGCCAGCTCATTAAGTTTTAGAAAATATCTCTGTCATTACCAGTTATTTTAATTTTCAAAGAAGGAGGAAATTTGGCATCTATTATCATACAGAGTAAATAAATTAGATGCATTGTGAACATGAAGCAGGCGGTAACAATGGCATCGTCATGTATCTATTATAATGTTGACAAGCTAAACAATGCATTCTCTCTTTGCCAAAGAAGATGCATGAGTTTGTTATTCCTGGTTGTTTATTTCTATCTTTTCTGAACGACAGGTATAGGTGAGTCCTATATCTCTGTTAATATTAAGTATTAATTACAAAGTCTATCAGAAGAGACACTACTCAAAGCCCAGACTCCTGGAAACATCACGGTTTCTTCTGATACTCTCACCTCTAGGGTATATATTATTAATTTTGGGTGAAGCTTCCTCAGTGAGTTTGCCAACCGAGGAGTGAAACTTATATGCTTTGGTTTTATTTTTAGAATCACAGGGGAGATAAGAAAGAAATGCAAACAACCTGCAGAAAAGACACATGCCTGTGTTATTGTTCGACATACTGTCATTGGTGTGAGCTGTACGGGGTCCTCTCACTTGTCACTCATTTCCTCCTACTCCACTATTGTATCTGGACCCTTTGAGTAAAAAATGCCCATTCTAAAACAGTGAGACAAATAAATCCAATGTCTAAAATGACCATGTGGATTAAACAGAATCAGGGTTTGAAGAGGGCNAGGGGGTCCTCTCACTTGTCACTCATTTCCTCTACTCCACTATTGTATCTGGACCCTTTGAGTAAAAAATGCCCATTCTAAAACAGTAAGACAAATAAATCCAATGTCTAAAATGACCATGTGGATTAAACAGAATCAGGGTTTGAAGAGGGCATCTTTACATTCTGTATTTAAAAATCATGGTATGGTTCTTGGAAAAGAGGCCAAAATTCTAAATAGAAAAGTACAGTTTGTTGTACTTCCCAAAGTTAAACAAGGAAGGTTTTAAAGGATAAATCAGAAGCTATGCTTTACTAGGCAGAAAAGGTCAAGACAACACTTTGCATCCAAGGAAGGCATATTTAAAAACGATCACATTTTGCAACAATGCTGGGAAAAGGGAAGTTATTATCAACACCCTTAATCTTCAAATCAGGTGAGCAGAGGTCTGTTCTATTTATTCTGTAACTGCAAACTGGCTAAAGATTGTGGNAGAAGGTCAAGACAACACTGCATCCAAGGAAGGCATATTTAAAAACGATCACATTTTGCAACAATGCTGGGAAAAGGGAAGTTATTATCAACACCCTTAATCTTCAAATCAGGTGAGCAGAGGTCTGTTCTATTTATTCTGTAACTGCAAACTGGCTAAAGATTGTGGCTGTCTGTAAACCAGAAATTAATGTGCTGGTTTATTTAAAAAACAGCTAACACACATTAACTACCCAATACACACTTCACAATGTGCTCCATCAGTCTCCTGATCCACTCACTATTCATGTCACGTCCCTGTGCTTGGCTCATACGATTCCTTCTGCTCGAAACCCCTTTCCCCTCCCCATGTATCAGTGAAAACTGCTTTCATTCAAGACCCTGCTGCAATGCCAGCTCTCTGTGAATCTCCTCAGATCTCCCAACCAGGGTCCACTGTTCCACTCCCATTTTCCCAAAAGACTTCATTAGGGCCTCTGTTAGAGACTTGGTGTATGTGTCTGTCGCCCCTTGAGCTTCCCGAGTTATATCAGTACCTCATTAATTCTTTTCTCCATCAGCGCCCAGATAATATCTAGCTGACAGTAAGAACTGAGTACATCGAAATAGGAATTTATCCAAGAGATATGCTGTACAAAACTAAAAATAGAGTTAACATAAAATCCTATAATCCCACTACGGGGCATATACCTGGACAAAGCTATAATTCAAAAAGATACACACACGCCAATGTTTATAGCAGCACTGTTCACAATAGCCAAGTCATGGAAGCAACCTAAATGTCCAATGACAGATGAAGGGATAAAGGTGTGGCACATACATACAGTGGAATATTACTGAGCCATAGAAAAGAATGAAGTGATGCCATTTGCAGCAACATAGATGGACCTAGAGAAAATAATACTAAGCGAAGAAAACCAGAGAAAGATAAATATCATATGATATCACTTAGTATTATATAAATTATATAAAAATTATTTTTTAAATGACACAAATAAACTTATTTACAGAACAAAAATAGACTTACAGGCATAGAAAACAATTGTATGGGTTGCCAAAGGAAAGGGAGAGTGAGGAATAAATCTGAAGTTTGGGATTAACGTATACACACTACTATTTATAAAAAAGATAAACAACAGGGCCTAATGTACAGTATAGGGAGATATATTCAATCTCTTATAATAACTTATAATGCAAAATGTCTGAAAAAATATATGTCTGTACAACTGAATCACTTTTCTGCACACTTTCACACAACATTGTAAATGAACTATACTTCAATTTAAAAACTGGTTATAAAAAAAGTGATATGTTGTACTAGACCCCTAACACCACTTTTACCTGCCTATGGTCAGGTCAGTGTATTAATATGGAAAAGAAGAAAAGCTATTTGAAAGAGGGTTTCAGTCATGTTCTGCTATGCTTAGCTGTTGGAATGACAATAGCAGTTGCTCCAGAAACCACCTTCAATTCATGGGTTTCTATATCTCTTAGGTATAGGTATCCCTTGCTTTTTCAAAGTTCACTTTATACCACCTTGCCTTTATAAAAGAACTACGTTAGTACCTGTTTTGGATGCTGAAATAAATCCAAAGAGGACTTTTGTTATTAGGGGAAAAGGCGAGAATAGGAAAAGAACATTCGGCATTTGTTTTGCTCGAGTTTTGTTAGAAAGGCAGTGGGTACCCCACACAGTGAGAGTGGCACCACCAAGCTCCTTTCCTGGGAACTACGCTCAGCATCTCAGCATGAAGCTACTATAGTTTTGAACCATGTCTGTGAACATCTGTGCTATATCTCAATTTATTGTGTGCCTCCATTAGCAAGATATGTCCTAAGGTAACTGCTTTTTCCCTTTATACCATTCCAGCTTATAGGCTTCATAGCAGCACTACTTTCAGATAGCAGGGGAAATTGTACACTTTAATACTGTCCTTTCTCTATGAGAGAACCAAGTGTACTATGATGACAGAGGGCTGACCCAGTGGCTCGGACGGTGAAAAATCCACCTGCAATGCAGGAGACCCAGGTTCAGTCCCTGGGTAGGGAAGATCCCCTGAAGAAGGGAATGGCTGCTGCTAAGTTGCTTCAGCCATGTCCAACTCTGCGTGACCCCACAGACAGCAGCCCACCAGGCTCCGCCATCCCTGGGATTCTCCAGGCAAGAACACTGAGTGGGTTGCCATTTCCTACCACTCTAGTATTCTTGCCTTGGACAGAGGAGCCTAGAGGGCTACAGTCCATGAGGTCACAAAGAGTCAGACACAACTGAGAAACTAACACACACACACACACACACACACACACACGGTAATATGTCTTTCTTCAAGGGGAATAGGTATTAACTCTTACTTGGAACCAGAAGAATGCTGTGTGTTAACTTGTTTCCACCTGACGTATCAACTAATCTCAGAAACAAATCCAGCTGTCCTTTTAAGTAGGGACAACAATAATCACTATAATTTGTGTTGGATTTTATGTTTACAAAGCACTTTGTGGGCCTTCCTTTGTTCTCATAATATTCTGTTCCTTAATCAGGAACTTTGCTTCTGTTCAACACTTAAATCTTAGAAGGTCAATTTAACAAATCCCTCATCCTTTCTACTCCCATTCTGCTCTAAAGTAAATTAGCCACAGTGCCAGGAGAATCTTTAGGGCCCTGAATGTGCCTGGCTCAAGTAACACAAAAATCCTAGTTGGACAAAGAATGATTTCTAAGATCAGCGAAGAGACAGCATTCTTCTTTCCCATTCCCTCTGTGTCACAACACACGAAAGAGGATGGAATCCCCAGAACTGAAGTTCACGTGAGAGGTTATTCCCTTCAGAAACGTCTGAGGTCCTGGTGCTGTCTCTTGTTATCTGGAGGAACATGAGGCTGGTGTCAATGTCCTAGGCATGAGAGAACAGGAAGTGAGAATGAGACCACTCACTGAGCTAGAAGCTGGGAATCTCTGGGGATGAGTCTTGTGCTAAAGCGACACTTATGAGGCTGCTTGAGGGCGAGGTCTCTCTTGTCTAAATCAGATGCTCTCAGGACCACCCCCCTATCTTCACTCTGGTTTGGGAACCAGGACTCCTTCAAGTCCAATGCCCCACCTTCACAACCCATTCCAGCCCCAGCCTGAGCTCAAATCCAGTCGGCACCTTGAAGGAAGGAGGGGAAAGGGGAGGCAGGGAGGGGAAGAGAGGTGCTTTGTAAAGCTTGACTCTATGTCTGCAATACTAGCTTGACTCTTGTCAGTTTATTTTGCCTTATTCTCAAGAGTGTTAGGAATATTTAAATGACTTGGGAGATTGGTTCAATTCAAAGTCATGGTCTTTTGCATTATTTGGTTTCCAAAAATAATTACTTGACCTTCCATTTGAGACAAGCACTCGAAAGATAAACAGTTATTCCTAAGACCACCAAGAACAACCTTTAAACAGAAAAGCCAGTTTGCTATCATATTAGCTGCTCTACAGAGTCATGGGATAAGTAAATGTCGTATTTGTTAAAAAGGCGACTTTAAATCAACTCTTTGAGGATTCCCAATTATGAGAGTGTCTAGATGAAAAGTATGTATTTTATTGTGCTTCTCAGGTGGCTCAGTGGTAAAGAATTTGCCTGCCAATGCAGGAGATGCAAGAGATGCAGGTTCAATCCCTGGGTTGGGAAGATCCCCTGGAGTAGGAAATGGCAATCCACTCCAGTATTCTTGCCTGGAAAATCCCATGGACAGAGGAGCATGGTGGGCTACTATCCATGTGGTCACAAAACAGTCAGAGACTACTGAGCATAGCATAGCACACATACCTTATTAGAATAAATATTATTGAGGCAAAGTTTACAATGTTCATTCACATGCTTTTTGTTCCTCACAGGTGTTGAGTGACGGTGGTCTTGAGCACTTAGTTTTCTTATTGACCTATAGGTACTGAAGAAACTGCAGACTGCTCTGGTTTGCTTCGGGCTGTCAATCAGTCCAATGCTTTGGAGAACGACAGCCTCCTCCAGGGGACTGCTCCAACCATGGCATATTCTGTGGGTCGGGGCTACTTCCCAATTCTCACCAGCAGAATGCCAGTGCTCCAAAGAAAGCTCTGGTAGGTTTCTGGAACATTTCCTCTTATCAAAGATGTCTCCTAACCTCTGGGCCTTCATTCCTGTCACTGGATGTCCTGACGTTTACTGGAAATGTAATGCACTAGAGACAGGTATAGAAGCTCTAACAACTCAATAGGCAAGAAGAGGGCACACCTAAAACTTGATTCCATTCTCCTTTTCCACTAAAGCCTATTAGAATGCTCTATTTTTTATCTTGCCACTTGATTGTACTCAGGAATTGGTGACTTAGAAAAGCATGTTTCAACTCAGTCTTTAATTCTATGGAAAAGACTGAGACCAAAATTTACCTACCCATGACATGTGTCACTTGATAGAAAAGAGTATTGTTATTTATACAAAGATACCTGGAAATAGTGAGTCTAAAACTATTATACATATAAATCTAGAAAATACCTACCCAGACTCCAAACCCAACCTTCCCCCAAAACCCCCGAAAAACCAGCATCAAATGGTTGAATGCAGAGTTCAAAAGAATAGCAAGGAGAGATAAGAAAGCCTTCCTCAAAGATCAGCGCAAAGAAATAGNTCATATGTGTGAAGGCTTCCCTTTCTGTCTTGTGAACCATATCTGATCTTTCAAGGGCAGGCAAGAATGAGTAATGAGTAATGAAAGAATGAACACTTCATATTTTCATCAAACACAGTCTTCTAGTAATTTTATCATTTCCTTGAGGTCACCAGTTATTCTCATCACCACTGGTCATCTTTCCAGATGTCACAGTCTTGTTATTATCATTATCTCCGGATTCTTCTGCCTTCTTTTAATGCTGGCAATGAGCTGTCAAATTCTGTTGCTTCTATTACAAGCTTGTTAAATCTTTTCTATTCTCCCTGTCACCACCTTGGTTCAGGCACATTATTTCTTACAAAAACTATTATGAATGATCTCCCACACTGATCCATACTATACCTGCTAAAGTCACATAACTTTCCTGAATCATAATCTCTTCCTTCAAACCTTCAAAGGCTCCCATGAATCCACTGGATCTCTTAACTAGACATCAAAGCTTTATGTATGACCCCATCTACATTTTGCTTCGAATTCACCACTGCTCATCTACTAATGCCTTCTCCTGCCTCTTCCCACTCCACAGTCAAATAGGACAATGTGCTTTTTATTAAATACTTCTTGCATTTCCCATCTCTGTTACTTCTACCTGGGGCACTTTTCCTTATTCTATCCTTTGAGGCCCATTTTAAAGGCTAGCTCTTTCATAAAGTAGGCCCTGATACCACACAGACAAGATAGCTGCCTCCTTTGATATCAGCAGGTCTTTGTGTTGCCTTTTTTGAGTCAGTCTTGTTTTACTTATCTAACTCTGCTTTATTTATACTGATTTGGTACTTACCTTGTTTATTGCAGTACAAGGTCCTCCTGGTGAGGGTCAGTGGTTTCCTTATTTTTGTGATTGTTTGAAGAGTGTGGTACAGAGCCTTGTACACAGAGGCACTCAATAAGCTACTGGTCGACCTGAACATTCCTCTCAACTTTACTGTAATCTCCTTAAGAACAATGACCTTAAGGACACAGTGTCTCTCAATACATGTAAGGGCCTTGTGCATAACAGGTACTCAAAACTTAATTCATTTAAGTAATTTCATAGTTCCAGAGCAAGAGATTTCAAAAACACACATAACACTGGCATTAACCTAAAATATTCACTCAATCACCTCTCACCTGCCCCAGACACTGCACTCAAAATTTTATAACAGTCATCTTGTGTAATCCTGCCAAGAACACCGTGAAGCACTCTTTTCCCTCAATGGATGGGCAGAGATTTACAGAAGTGAAGTGACTGGATTCTGCAATGAGTCAGTGGCAGAGCTGAAATTTGAACCAAAGCAATTTCTGCTTCCAGAGCCCACAGTTGTCACCATCATGCCATATGCCTTGGTTATGTTTGCCAACTCCCCTTAATTTCAACAATTTGGGTAAACAAAAAATTTTTTAAAAATACTTTAAGCTACATGTTAAAATCATTCTTTGAAACATGAGAACATCTTGACTCTCAGATTATTTTAATGGGTGCAAAAATAAAGAATTGCTAAGTCTTTCTTATCCACTTTCCAAGGTAAGCTTCAAATTTAGGAGGTTATTTATTTTCTCAAATGATATGCATGGTTAGTACTTAATTATGCATCCCCCAACATGGAGGTGATAAGGGTAACATACCTCCAGATAACTGAAAATCATTTAATTCTGTGAAGCAGTCTAGATATCTCAGAACCAAAAACAACAGTTTAGTTCCCCATTTCCTTCTAAATCTTTAGATACTTGAAAACGCCTCTTATTAGTCTGGACTCTGATTGAAGGACAGAGTAAAAAAATGTGGGGTTGGCACAGATAACCATGAATAAATAAGACCAGAGATTTCNATCTCAGAACCAAAAACAACCGTTTAGTTCCCCATTTCCTTCTAAATCTTTAGATACTTGAAAACTCCTCTTATTAGTCTGGACTCTGATTGAAGGACAGAGTAAAAAACTGTGGGGTTGGCACAGATAACCATGAATAAATAAGACCAGAGATTTCTCTTTGTCTGAATCTCCCCATTCAGTCGGCATGGAAAAGCACTAGCATCAACTTTGGCCACAGTGGTGATAAAGAATACTAGCCTCAAGGAGTCTACAGATTATGAAACTGGGAAAAAAGGGAAAAAGTTGTATTGGCCCTAACAATACTGAGGAAGAACTCACAAGCTGTAAGATAAAAGTCATTGCTTTCTTCAGGATTTCAGAGATACAAACATGGAAAGGAGACAGTTACATCTAAGAAACAGCTACTGGCTAACTGGTCACCAGTGTCTCTTTTGCATTCAATGGAAATACTATTACTCACGATGAGATTTATAACTTAAGATGAAATTATATCAAGCAAGGACAAACTCTGATTTTCAGTAAAACAGAGTGGAAAAATAACCACTGATGTTTCAGCTACTCAAATATTCTATGTTCTATTCAAAGCACAACAATTTCTATATAAAAAGCCTGATAATATTAATTTCACTGTTCAGTCATAGCTACCTTTTTCTGGATTTAAGTTCAGTTCAGTTCCGTTGCTCAGTCGTGTCNACTGATGTTTCAGCTACTCAAATATTCTATGTTCTATTCAAAGCACAACAATTTCTATATAAAAAGCCTGATAATATTAATTTCACTGTTCAGTCATAGCTACCTTTTTCTGGATTTAAGTTCAGTTCAGTTCCGTCGCTCAGTCGTGTCCGACTCTTTGTGACTCCATGAACCGCAGCACAGCAGGCCTCCCTACACATCACCTACTGTCGGAGTCTAGCCAAACCCATGTCCATTGAGTCCGTGATGCCATCCAACCATCTCATCCTCTGTCATCCCCTTCTCCTCCTGCTCTCAATCTTTCCCAGCATCAGGGTCTTTTTAAATGAGTCACCCCTTTGAATCAAGTGGCCAAAGTACTGGAGTTTCAGCTTCAACATCAGTCCTTCCAACGAACACCCAGAACCAATTTAAGTGTTGATATTAAAATGTAAGGTATGACGAAATTCTGTGACTTAAAGGATACCTTAAAATCCAAATCCCGTTTATGAAGTAAAATTTTATCAAAGTATTTTGGCTCCTTTAAAATGATCTAAAATATTCAGTTGTTGATACTTGAGTATTGCAAGTCATAGGTTATATATTCAGAAAAGAATAGAGGAAAAAGAATGAGCCTGTTATGTTCATTAGTGTATCATGGAAAATGACAACCTTAAATACTCCTGAGTACTGGTTAACATTCTGCCAACTCCCTCTGCTATAGCAGAAATCATAAAAACAAAGCACAACACGGAAAAAGGAGTTTAAGTCAAGTGAAAATATTTATGACACTGCAAGCTTCTTAAAAATGTATTCACTGAAACATGAAAAAATAGCAGTAATTAATCCCAAAATAAAAGAGAAAAACAATGTTGCTCCAACACAACTGAATAAATGCATATTCTTAACAATCTGTAATCTCTTAAGAAATCAGCTAATATGATAATTTACTAAATGTTTTTTCAGAGATGAAATATTAAGGTGGAACATGTTTATTGATTTGTTTTAGAGGAAGAGGTTTCTAACTATCTGTTTCAGATCATTAGAATTCTCACATTAACTCAAAATCCAAAATACCTTAACACTGTGAATGTGAAGTAATATTTGATAAAGACTTACCTTCTAAGTACCTTAATTTCCTTTGAAAGGCAACTTCCTTAAAACACTACATATCAACAATAATGAAACTTAGCCATTTACTCTGATCTGCATTGAGTTAAAGGATGCAAAGAAGAAAAAAACAAAGGTCCTCCCCCCATAGAAATCAATCCTACGTCAGGATTTTTCCTTTAAATTTAATCATTTTGAAATATTAAAAAATCTGCTATTTCTCCTGGAGCGTTCTCTATCAAGATTAAAGAACGGTTTGTTTGAAAACAAACAGGATACGGGAGTAAATGGTGCAGCTTCCAAGCAAGCTATAAATAGCAATGGCATTTTCAAGAAATCTTGCGCTGGAGTGTTATGTTGCAGTTTAAACATGCAGCACAGATTTTATTATAAAGTTGTCACCAAAATTCATTGTTATACAAGAAATGCAGTTCTTACCAAGTTTTCTTGGTTCCTGGCTGCTATTTTCTGCTCCTCTTCTGCCCCATTTTTCATGTATTTGACCTCTTCCACCGGTTTGATCCTATACTCATCTAAGTGCCAAAAAAAAAGAAAAGACATTGTATAACTTTTTTCACAATGGTAGAAAGTGTCAGTAAGAAAAGCCAAACAGCACAATTTGTTAGAGCCTTTTTCCCTGTGGCCTTTATATATGGTTCATTTGAAACAATCTGGAAGACGCTTAAGTAGCCTCTTTTTACCAAGTGCTCTCCTCTGTCCACTGGGAAAAGTTCAGCAGCATGAAGGCCGCTAACGAAAGTGGCACTGCCTGGTCCTTTTGCAGAGAGCAGATGGTGTCAGTGGAAACAGAGGTTGTTCCATCTCCAAAGACTATTTGGAATTTATACGTAATAGGGCATATCACATAATGATCTATGGAGATTTTCCTCCATGAGAATATTAGTTCAAAACACCTGTGGCAGCAGTGTTATACAGTACATTCACACCTAAATTTTTCTCTTTGGGAAAAACAGAGTAAAAGCAATGAGCTTGACTGATCAACAAATAGATGTAAATAACTGGAAGTTGAAATTTTCCTATTGATGATTCACATATTAAATGTGCAACAATCTGCAGCAACTTCATATGATATGTACAGACGTTTTCTTAACCTCTCTGTAAGGTCACACACAAGAGGAGCATGGCTGTAATTGGTAGGTGTATCAGTCAAGGCTGGAGAGTAGAGTGGGCCATGGACAGGACCTGGACTTTGCAACTGCCAGAGAAAGACAGTACAACAAATTTCAATACCGAAACACAGCGTAGGTCAAACTTGGGAAAACTTGCAATTAAAGTTCTTTTCCAGGAGAGAGGTTTAGTGACGACAGTGCTGACACTTTCACCAGATTTCTGTCACCAGGAACTGACGTGGGTACACTAAGGTCAAAAACAGGCGTGACTTTGAGTCATCTTTAGTATGTGGGGAGAAAAACCACAGACATTATGGAACTAGAAAATGTCATCAACCAATAAAATGATGATTGCCTAGCAAAGGGCATGGAATAATGTACAGAACAGGCTACCTAACAGATAGATATCTATCACTAGGAAGTTGCAATATAGTTTCATATTGTCTGCAGTTAATTTGCTACAATGTCTATATTCTTACATAATTTCTTACCTTATTCTTTATAATACCATTTCCAAAATAGTTTCAGGCTTCCTCATACTATCCCTCAATATGCTACACCCCAAAGATGTTTGCTATGGTAATATTTCTTTAGTAATTATGCTGTTCCAATGTTTCTCAAAATTATCATCCTTATTAAAGTAATATATTTGCACATTTCTGAATCAAGACTCCCTATTCAGAGGCCAATTGTTTTTTCCTTCTGACAATTCAAGGTAGTTATTGATCCTGCTTCTTTCTAAAGAAATTAGAAAAAGTGGTACAAGATTACAGTAATGAGTCCTTTAGGAATACCACATCCTAAATGTATCAACAAGTTAATCAGTGGGTTCTGATCCACAATTACAATGTATAAGAATTTCACATTTCAATTTGGTATGCAGAAGAGAAAAAAATGAAAGTAAATNACATCCTAAATGTATCAACAAGTTAATCAGTGGGTTCTGATCCACAATTACAATGTATAAGAATTTCACATTTCAATTTGGTATGCAGAAGAGAAAAAAATGAAAGTAAATCAATAAAATTGGTGCATTTAATTAGGAATTATTTACTCAGAAGTAGGAAAAGCACTTGCTAATTGAAAAGAAAAGACACTGACTAATTATGCCTCCAGTACATTATATAAAGATAAAAATAAAGGGGAAAAATAGCTAAAGAGGGACTCCCTAACTTCAGTTTGGAACATTAATATTTATAAATGATAGTTCACTGGGATAATTACTAACATTTAACTTAACTAAATTATGATGTTAATGACTCACGGTGAGTCTCTGATTACTTAAATTACACATACACATACCTATTTTTTTAAAACACAATTCCAGCAGACTCTATGATTTTGTCTAGAGGACACACAACCTTATTTGATAAGATGGGGAAAGCACGTTTTAGGTCCTAAGCAGAACCTTCTGAAAGAGCCTTCCAAAAGATGGCCCTTTGCCTGCAGCATAGTAAAAGGTCTCTCCTAGAGGGGTCCTGCCCTGGCCTTGCCAGCTGTCCCTTCCCATACCAAGCAACAGCTCATAGCAGACACTCTCTAAAGGGGAGTGATATTCAACCTTCATTCTCTTTTTATCCATCCAGGAAACAAAACTTAATTGAAAGTAGTAGAAAAACTATTAATATTTTTGTAATACTTCTCTTCAATGAAGAAAAGCTGCTGGCTACATGACTTTCAAGGCAGCATCATCCCACATACAGACTTTCTATAACATCACCAGTTTAGAAAGAGGATAGGTTTTAGTGTGTCATTAACAAACACGGCTGGCTAGCCAATGCCAATTTCATGGAACATGCTTTGATTGGATAAAAAAAAAACCAAATAGCCACGTCTGCAAAGCCAGACCTATCATTATTACTTACACAACACACTGCACAAAATCCATCACAGTGTGAAACAAAAAAGCCAGCAAGGCCCTTAGATAAACCACAGCCTGTACGAAGCCAAGACTTAAAAACGGTCTGTCAAATCTCTCAAAGGCTCATGCTGGGGATGAAGATGCCCATCTGGAAATAGACAACTTGTCAACCAACGTGTCACACATTTCCATGGCAATGCCGCCTTCATGAATGACACTCTGGGTGGATGAACAGAGCATTTCAGGCTGTGGCCATGACATGACCACCACATAAATCCATTTTTCCTTTTATTTAGGGCACAGGGGAAATCGTGGGGGATTTTAGGCGGCCCCCTTCATCAGATCCCACATTGGAGGGAATTAGCAGAGCCACTGTTAACCACCAGAGAGTCCTGGAGACAGAACAATGTGCCAACTTGATTAAGTGGAGTGAACAGCAGACCGTCTTCCTCCGGCTCCCTCACACCTGTTCACGATGTTTCTTTTCTTCTTGTTGATCTTGTCAAGTGGCTGATTAAAATGCACGTCAGAAACAGTAGGCTGACACCCCATTTCAAACCTGCTCCCCCTTCTGCCTGTGTAAATAGTTGTAGGCTGTGCCAGTCAAAATATATCTGGGGTAGAAGCGCTGCTGTGGTGATAGGATCTTATTCCTCAGGTCACACCAGAGAGGGGCAGCTTCATCAAACAGAGGATAACTGTTTCCCACCAAATCTTTGGACCTCGCTTTTGACATAAAATACAAGGAGATCAAATCAATGAATCCTCAAGGAAATCAACCCTGAATATTCATTGGAAAGACTAATGCTGAAGCTGAAGCTCCAGTATTTTGGCCACCTCATGCAAAGAGCCGGCTCACTGGAAAAGACCCTAATGCTAGGGAAGATTGAAGGCAGGGGAAGGGGACAACAGAAGACGAGATGGTTGGATGGCATCATCAACTCAGTGAACAGGAATCTGAGCAAATTCTGGGAAACAGTGAAGGATGGGGAAGCCTGGCATGCTGCAGTCCATGGGGTCACAAAGAGTCGGACACAACTTAGCAACTGAACAACAACAAATATGTGTATAGAACCAAGTTTTTAGAGCTAGGAGGGAATAAAATGGTTTGACTTGGCTTTAGATGGTATGGAATTATCACCACTTTCTAGATCCTATCAATTCTTCCATTGTTAATAACTCACTGGCCCATAACCGGATCTCTCAAGCTTTGCAGACAAAGATCTGCTACAAGGTTACATTTATACAAGGTTACATTTGTAATCAAGGGAACTGACTTTAACATGAGACAATTAGATGGAGGTGAGTGCTGGAGTGAGTTTATAATGCCAAAATTATTAAGTAGTTAACATTTCTCATAAAAGTACATGTTAGGTAAGGAAGGAGAAAAACAAGAGTTCTAGAAATGCTGCTCTTTGAGGTAAGAAAGGTTCTTACAGTTGTTTCCTAGAATGGTGAAATTTGCATCTACTTTCACACCTTACTCCATTTTCTCATCAATGACATATGTACCAAAATAAACCGTAATCTTTTCCAGGACTGTTTCAATTTCAAAAACTCTGTGCTAAAGTCTTCATATCAAAATCTAACATCTGTCTGGGCATCTTCACTGAATGCTCTGGATTGCTTCTTCATTCAGAATTTGCCTTAAGATTCCCTAGTAGACTAATTATTATTATTGCTCAGGAAAACACGAGGACTTAGGAAAAGAGGTAAAAGAAGTATCTACAAAAATAAACAAACCAATTAAAAGACTAAACTATTCTGCTTCTTAATATAAACTCACTCCCCCTAGGTTTCTCCCACTGAGCATCCTGTCTACCAAATTAACTATATTCAAGTCCAAATCCTGGCACAACTTCTGATTCTTCCCTAAGATCTTTTTCAAAAAATTAAAAAAAAATTTTATTGGAGTATAATTGCTTTGCAATGTTGTGTTAGTTTCTGCTGTACAATGAAGTGAATCAGCTCTATTTATACATATATCCCCTCCCTCTTGAGCCTCCTTCCCACTCCCACCCCGCTCCCCTCATTCTATCCATCTAGGTCATCACAGAGTATGGAGCTAAGCTCAGTCTGCTATTCAGCAGTTTCCCACCAACTATTTTGCACATGGTAGCTTGGAGAAGGAAATGGCAACCCACTCCAGTACTCGTGCCTGGAAAATCCCATGGACAGAGGAACCTGGCAGGCTACAGTTCATGGGATTGCAAAGAGTTGGACATAACTGAGCAACTGAGNGCAGGATGCTTGGGGCTGGTGCATGGGGATGATCCAGAGAGACATTGTGGGGTGGGAGGTGGGAGGGGAATTCAGGATTGGGAGCTCCTGTACACCTGTGGTGGATTCATGTCCATGTATGGCAAAGCCAATAGAGTATTGTAAAGTAAAATAAAGTAAAAAAAAAAAATGGCTGTATTGAATGATAAATGTGAACCAATAAAAGATTTAAGTCATATAGGAAAAAAGAAAAAAAGTAAACTAGTAATCACCTGAAACTCCACAATAGAGTTTGCCATTGTTAAGGCTTTGGTGAATAGTCATCCAAAGACGTCTTTTATGTACTTGCACAGAATTTTATGTATATTTTAAACATGTAAAATTTACAAACAAGGTATGCTGTGTAAAACCCTTTATCAATATGTTGTGAACTTCCTTCCATCTCAATAGAGTACCTTAATCTTCAATGGCTGTATTCAATACTTGTTTCATCAGTGAGAAAGACACTTGAGCATACATGTCTGCACGTTTCTCCAATTATCTCCTTATGATAAATTTCTAGAAGTGGGGCTGCTGGGGCAAAGGTCATGCTTATTTCAATTTTATAGAGTATATATTACCACTTGGTGCCCCCCCAAAATTGTTCTGGCTTGACATTCCCAGTTGTGGCATAAGACAGATGCCTGTTCCTGCCATTTTGAGTGGTGATCAATGTCTTGTTTTGTTTTAGGTTTTTGGTGTGATTTATTTGATTTCTAAGTTGAATATCTTTCTGCATGTTTATTGGCCTTTTGAATTTTTGCTTTTTCAATTGCCTGGTCACAAACGTCATCCATTTTTCAATTGCAGTATTAGTTCTTTGTTTATAGATTTTAAGGGAAAAAAATTAATAAATTTTAGTCTTTTTGTACTAGTCATTTTAACCCTATTTGTACTGCAAATATTAGTCTCACTCACTTGAAATTTGTCCTTTAACTTAGTTCACGGCATTTGGTATGTTTGTTGGAATGCTCAGAGATTTAAAAATTTTATGTAGTCATCTTTTTCTTTTAGGGCGCTAGATTGTGTGGCATTACAAAGAAGACATTTTGCAACCTAAGATTATAAAAATATCCATATTTTCTATAATACTTCTATGGTTTTATATTTCACAGTTTGCTCTTTAGATTCATCTGGGAAACTTGAGTATGAAGGGATGAGTTAGAAATTCAATGTGATATTATACTTATGAATATAATTTCATATAAATTCCATTAAATGATTCATATTTTAAAGAATTGAATTTATAGAATTGAATATAGATAAAGAATAAAATAGGAAGTGAAATAGTATCTAGTTTGTGCATTTTTTTAGTTCTGTCAGCTCTGCATGCATCTGTCCAATTATAACCTGTGTTTTTTACCTCCTGGCTTCTCTACAGTGCTTCACAAAGAAATGTCCTTCCTTCTGTAAACATCCTCACTGTATGTGATAAGTCCAAGAGGAGGACAATGCTGGATTACATCACATACAAAAAAACAATACACACAGATGTATGTTTAGTCAATGAAAATATATTTGCTAACAATCCTGAATATTCATTAGAAAGACTAATGCTGAAACTGAAGCTCCAATACCCTAGTCACCTGATGCAAAGAGCTGATGGATTAGAAAAGACTCTGATGCTTGGAAAAATTGAAGGCAGGAGGAGAAGGGGATGACAGAGGACGAGATGGTTGGATGACATCACTGACTTGATGGATATGAGTTTGAGCAAGCTCTGGGAGACGGTGAAGGACAGGGAAGCCTAGTGTGCTGCAGTCCATGGGGTCGCAAAGAGTCAGACACAACTGAGTGACTGAACAACAGCAACAGTTTATAGCAATAAGGTATAACATTATATCCACCACTCTTAAATCATATAGTCTTTTGATGTAAAGACACACACTCATATGTTATACAGAACAGAAGCTAGTCTAGGTCAAAACAGAGAAAGAACAAATCATAGAAATACAAATATTCTAAAATACAAGGTAAAGAGCTAAGGATCATGTAGAAAACCATAATTAATTGATCTGCAATAAACTTGTTCTTTTCCCCAGCATAGTCAAGGGAAACAAAGACTGCTCAGATGATGGTAATAATAAATGGGCTTCCCTCAGTGCATATCATGTGGCAAGTCCTAACCTAACGGCTTTCCATACTTTGATACATTTAAGCCCTCTGAAGGCAGTAAGTACTAGTACTATATTCTCTATTCTATACAGAAACTGAGGCAAGGAGAGCCTGAGTGATTTGCTAAGACTACATGTTAGTGAGGAACTGAGCCAGGCTTTGAAACCAATTAGCCAGGTTTCAAGCCTGGTGCACAGTGAACTTCAAGTCCATTGAAAATAGCCTTGATAACCACCATAGACTGTCCTGACATCCTCTTGTTTAAAAAACAAAAAAACCACCGAGACTGAGCTCAGGCAGCCAGTTAACAGTCACTTCACAAAGACTCTTGAGCAAAAGTGGGTTCGGATTTAAGGACAAAGACGATACATTGTTCCTGAGAGGGAATCACCCTTTGTCAAGAGCTGGCATCCTCAATTCTAAACCACAGACCCACTTCTTTACTTAAGTGAACTGGCAGGGCTCTTCAGTTTTCCTTTCGTATCAAGTAGGGATTACAATAATAACTACTCACAAAAAGGTCTTCTAAACTGTAAAGTGTGAGTCAGGGCTTTTGATGCCAAGTACCAATTCAGGGGCAAAGGAAACAGCCATCTGTAAGGCTCCAGGTGAAGAAGGCAGGTACCATGCTGCTCCGTAGAAAGCCAGGGCCTAAGTGAGGTCTAAGCCCCAGACAGGGATGGCCAGGCATGCCCTGCAGGTGTTGCTAGGTGAGTGCTACCTGGCAGATGCTGATGGCAAAACAGGTCCTTTCTGCCACATCAGCCAGGATTCCAGGAAGAGGCTATTGTTTTGAATTTCTGAATTCCGTGACGTCATCTGGGAGAAAATAACTCTGAGGAGAAGTGCTATGGGCACAGAAACCCTCCCACCTTCTCGCTGTGGCTGAGTCACTGTTTTAGAACTTCCCCCAGCAGAGACCAGGCCTTGCCGACAGCTCTGGTCTCTGTGCTTCCGCTGGATGGTACCAGGAGGCCGAGCGGCATCTCCACTGCCTTCTCCAGGGCCACATCCACTCTTCTTTCCTGCCTGAGGAAGGGCTCCCGGCAGTCACAGAGAAGATCAGGCACGTGGAGGAGCAAGCAAGCCACTGAAGGAAACCCTCCAGACGCAAAACTGAAGGGACGCCTCCAAGGGCCCTGCCAGCATGTCCCTGCTGAAGGCACATGGGAACTCAGAGGCTCCCTCATCTTGCAATCAGGCTGCTTCGTAGAAATAAGTGACAAACGGTCCTACTTGTCAGCTTACCTCTATTTCTAATATTAAAAGAATGGGCTCATGATAGGTTGGCAACGGAAGGAAAAATAGCACTTGGATTTTTCTTTTTTTTTTAATATAGAAAGTATAGCACATTTCAAGACTTTCTGTCATAAAAAATGTTTTCCAAGCAGAAATTCAGACTGACTGTTCTTCAGCTAGATTAAATTCTGCATCACGTGGCATTTCAGTGCAGTCTGTTCTGGGGTGGGCAAGGGGCCAAAGTGAAGAGGCTGGATCGGTGTACTCCCGTGCACAACCAATGCTCGACTGCTGATGACACCTGGCGTCTTTCTAAGTTCTTTCTGTCATTAACTCACTGCTCCTCCACACGACTCCGAGTGAAGGATACCACTGCTACCTCTATACTGTAGATGAGGAAACTCAGGCATTGATGAGCCTCCTTGTCAAAGATGACACTGGAAGTGGGGTAGCTGGAAGAAACCCGGATGGCAGGTGGGAACTCACAGTCCTTTACATGTTCAAGGTTTGGGCTTGTCTCCTCTCTCCTGTCAAAGTGATAAACACCTATCAGAAGGGCCCAGAAACAGCAGAAAATGAAACTAAGCTATCTTCTCTGAGTCAGACACTGGCCTAAGCCCTTTCCCTTTGGAAGTGTGAGGTGGAAACTCCTGGCTGAGGTGGGCTGACTTCTAGCATTTCAAAAGCGCTAGGTGCACTGAATGCCTTTAAGACCTTTCTGAGGCTCAGCACAAGATATTCTGGAATCTTTAGTGGTTAAAGCCAGGATCAGGTTCCTTGCTTTCCTGACTTAAATTTTTTTTCCTTTTTTTTTTTCAGCTTTTATGACCGTGACCCAGCTCTATCACATCAAACATTTTTGCTTTTAAAGTTCTTTACCCATTCACTGAAGAAAAAAAAAGTGGGTGTGTGTTGAGGGGAAGATGTCCTCTCTGATCTTTGAGAAATAACTTCAGAAGGCAAAAGAAGCTTCTGTAGGCCAGCAGCAAAGTGTCAGGGATACAGCTAAAGACTACCGCAAGTGAGCACTGAGAGATGAACAAGTTAGAATTTGCTCTTCCTCGTCTGCCAGGCTGTATCCCAGTCTCGTCTCTCTGATTTTCTTGGGCCCTCACCTGTGTGTCTCTCCCATCTGGAGAGTCAAAGCAGAAAATGAGGGCTGCTTCCTCAGTCGAACCCCTTTCCTCTTCGATTCAATAATAAATCAACTTCAAAACTGAAACTTGAGTGGGAAGGAAACTGAACACCAACACCACCTTCTAGTAGCCTAAACTAGCACTATCCAATAGAAATAACGTGAGTGATGTCAGTGAGCTAAACACTGCCAGCAGCCATTAAATAAGTAAAAAGAAAACAGTGGCATTAATTTTAACAATAAATTTTATTTAACTCTGTATATTATCATTTTAACGTGTAATTCAAAGAAAACTGGTGAGCTATTTTATACTTTTTTTCATACTAAGTCCTCAAAATCTCATGTGTAATTCATACTTAGTTCAGTTCAGTCGCTCAGTTGTGTCTAACTCTTTGTGACCCCATGGACTGCAGCACGCCAGGCTTCCCGGTCCATCACCAACTACCAGTTCATACTCTTAATATATTTCAATTAGGTCTAATTTTATTTAACAAGCTTAATTATCACATGTGGCCAGTGGCTATTATATTAGATGGCACAGACTTAAAACATGATTCTCTCCATTTCTGTCTCACAAACAATCACAGATCAATGAATCTTTAGTTAATCTTCACTTCATGCAACCAGAAATTATTACAGGAAGGAACAGCAAATTATTACCTGTTCTAAATCACTTTAAATTTCTGCAAAAAATCTATTTCCTCATTTAATCTTCAACATAACCCGTGAAGTTGGACCCAACAGTATTTTAGATAGGTAACAGATTGACATAACAGGATTGCCCTTTCTCTCTCTCACACACACATACAGACACACATATGCACACACCTGCTCTATGTTCTCAATTTATGTAGCCAAGGACCAGACCAGAACTGAAGCCACACAGCAGTATAGAGCCCATGTGAAAGAAAGTGGCCAGATTCTTGCTTTATTGATGCTCTTTTATATACCACCATTCCAGAAGAATTTACTGTTATACTCTAAGCACTTTCACTTAAGGGGACATATATAATAATCAGGACCATCTTGGTCCTTAATCAGTCAAGGCCACCTCATCATAAGGAGGGAGCTGGCATGATCAGGGCCCAACTCAGTTCCTGAACAGTCTCTCTGCCTCCAGCTCCGGGCATTCTGGAACCCCACATCTTCTCAAGGTCAAAAAGTCCTTGCCTCCAGGGACTTATAAGAGAGAAGACACACATACACAAATAATGAGATCAGACATATAAACAAGTAAACCAAATACATAAGTATAAAAAATGTATTCTGGGATGGCAGGAAAGAGAGTCTTTCTGAAGGTATCAGAAAAGCTTGATGCAAGTTTGGAAAAAGAGCAAGATCTAAACAGATGAAAGTGGGCAAAGGGCCCATGCCAAGCAGAGATCACAGTGTACTTGACCTGGGGCACAGAGGTGTGCAAAGTGGTTACAGGGTAAGTTGTCCCCTCCGGCTATAGAACATGAGGGACAGAGTATGGAACAAGTTTGCTAAAGTGAGTAAAAGGGTAAAAGCCATCTTCAGAGGTCTTGAATATTCACTAAGGTTTCAGGATTTTACAGTCTAAGAACTGAGTGCAACAGAAAGTTCTAGAGTGGGAGAATTAACAAGGACAAAGGACTACTTTAGAAAAATCTGGTAAAGTCTGACAATTTACAGGTGCAAAAAAAAAAAAAAATGGAGAGTTAAAAACAAAGCAAAGAAGCGGGCAAACAAAGAGGGCTAATGGAGCATAAATTCAGAGGACCTTGCATTATTCTGGGTTATGGATTACAACAACCTAAATGATGCTGGTGGTAGGAAAAGTGAGGTTAGGAGAATGAGATTTACAGATCTGGAATGGGAAGAGACGAGGGTCTCAAGATTAAAGCCTACATTACTGGAAGAATGATGGTGATCTTCACACAAATAGGGAAGTCAATATAACTAAACAGCTTTCCCCATGGTGGGTGGGCTTTGGAGGAGATAATGATCTCAAGTTTAACATGTAAATTTCCCTAATAAGGCCTGAATCTGTCCTGTGCACCTACTTTAATAGTTTAAGTGAATGACAGTTGAAAGAAATCCAATAAGCACTTGGCTTTCCTCAGAACTTGCTTAACTAGTTTTTGATAACTTGAGCCTGCTGGTCACTTGCTTTCTGCAAGCTGGTCTTGGCAATCTGCTCAGCTGTCCTCTGAATGACCTCAGAAGATCTGCTGACCATTCTTCATGTCTGACCCAACCACTGAGGGAAGGAAATTTCCAATCTGGACATGGAACTTCCTGGTCCGGATGTTACTTCTGAAAGGGTGATGGTACTGAGACACAACTTTAGATTTAAAACTTGGTGGAACAGTGTGGTTAAGAATCGCCTGCCAATGCAGAAGATATAAGACATGGGTTTGATCCCTGGGTTGGAAAGATCCCCTGGAGCAGGAAATGGCAACCCACTCTCTAGTATTCTTGCCTGAAAATTCCATGGACAGAGGAGCCTGACAGGCTATAGTCCATGGGGTCACAAAAAGTTGGACACTACTTAGCATGGATGCACACACATACCTCTATATTTAAAGTGAAGGAAAGTCTACCGGTATATGTCAGTAATAAAGTTCTATGTCAACAAACTCCTATTTTAAATCTACAAGGCAAGATGCCCATCCATCACTTGATCCTCGATGGCGGAATATTCTATACAGATTCTGTCCCATATATCTGGAGTGGTCGGTCTCTAATAACCAAAATATCACAGAGAGCAAAGAGCTTCATATAAATGAAAATTACAAAGTTGGCTTAAAACTCAAAATTCAGAAAACTAAGATCATGGCATCTGGTCCTATCACTTCACGGCAGATAGATGGGTGACAGACTTTATTTTGGGGGGCTCAAAATCACTGCAGATGGTGACTGCAGCCATGAAAGTAAAAGACGCTTTTCCTTGGAAGAAAAGTTATGACCAACCTAGATAGGATATTCAAAAGCAGAGACATCGCTTTGCCAACAAAGGTCTGTCTAGTTAAAGCTATGGTTTTTCCAGTAGTAATGTATGGATGTGAAAGTTGGATTATAAAGAAGGCTGAGCACCAAAGAATTGATGCCTTTGAACTGTGGTGTTGAAGACTCTTGAGAGTCCCTTGGACAGCAAGGAGGTCCAACCAGTGCATCCTAAAGGAAATCAGTTCTGAAAATACACTGGAAAGACTGATGCTGAAGCTCCAACATTTTGGCCACCTGATGTGAAGAATTGACTCATTTGAAAAGACCGTGATGCTGGGAAAGATTGAAGGTGGGAGGAGAAGGGGGCAACAGAGGATGAGATGATTTGATGGCTGACTCAGTGGACATGAGTTTGAGTAGACTCCAGAAGTTGGTGGTGGAGGGAGGCCTGGCATGCTGCAGTCCATGGGGTGGCAAAGAGTCAGACACGACTGAGCGACTGAATTGAATCATTTGTAAAAACACAAGGCTTATCAATGCTCCCCAGTATGTCCTTAGAGGCTATAAAATTCAATTAACACTTTTAGGAAAAGGATCGAATGTGTGTGTGTACACATACTTCAGAGCCATCCCCAAATATGCCACTTTTCACAGACTTTGTCAAATCTCCCACAACATGTGGTAATAATATTTTCAAACATTTCCAAACATTAAGCTTTTAAAAAGTGGATGAAGCCTCTTTATTCAGTGGAAAATAGAAGCATGATTTAGAAAGCAGAATGTAACTGTCCAGAATGGAATACAGTCCAGTCATGAGTTCTCATGGCCTCTGGTAATGGGTGTTGTAACTGGTCTCCAAAAATGGCTCCCAACAATTCTTCCCCTGCCTATAGGGTCAGACTCAAGAGATGGAGAGCCTTTGTGCTCCCTTGATTGAGTCTGGGTTGGTCTTGTGACTTGCTTTTGCTCAACAGAACGCAGCACAATTAACATTCTTGGACTTTCAAGCCTAGGCCTTAAGAGGGCTAGCAGTTTCTACTTCTTCTCCAGGCAGCTAGCTGCCTCATGAAAATGTGACTACCTGATGGAAAGAGAGATCTGAAGCCATCATGGTCAGCTGAGCCCAGCTGAGCCCCAAGCTGAATGCAACCACGTGACTGAAAGTGTTAGCTGCTCAGTCGTGTCTGACTCTTTGTGACCCCGTGGACTGTAGACCGCCAGGCTCCTCTGTTCATGGGATTTCCCAGGCAAGAATACTGGAGTGGGCAGCCACTCCCTTCTCCAGGGGATCTTCCAACCCAGGGACTGAATCTGGGTCTCTTGCATTGCAGGCAGATTCTTTACCATCTGGGCCATAAGGGAAGCATGTCTGGAGCCCTGGCAGAAAAACAGCAGATGAACCCCAGCCACCCCACAGAATCAGGAGAAATAATAAATCAGTGCTGCTAAGTTTGGGGTCCTTTGTGGGTGATAACAGATTAGTGAAACAATGGGTGATGAAAGATATCAAGTGGCTAAAAGTGAGTCCGATCTGCCATTCACCTGTGACCATTTGGGATTCTACTGGGATTTTGTAGACTTCTGCTCGCAAGCTAATTCAAGTAGAGAAACAGATAGGACCTTCTCTTGTCATATTCAGACTCTAGCATTCAGTAACATCTAGGTTACCAGTACTGATGTTCACACTGGATTCTGACAATTTTACTCCCAGAGCCCGGAAGGACTAGCAAAACTGTCTCCCTTGACTGATACACAAAGCTCTCTCTCTCTCCCTGTATTCTTCCTTTATGTAACACCATGCCACAAACCTACAAACGTTGACATCAGAAAGAGTAATAAGATGATGAATGCTGGAGTGAATAAAACTTCACTGTGAGTACTGGGGGGATGAAGAGAAGCTGGCATCGACCTTAAATGCACTTGGTGGTGTGGACTGTGTGGAGTCACACAGACAGCAATGACTAGGCGGGCATGGGGCAGACTGAATTATTAGCCCCAATTCTTGACCCTTTTCTACAATCATACCCTTGCTATCAATGTGCTATGGTCAGATGAACTTTTTTGCCCTCTGTCCTTGAACCCTCTTATATGACTCAATTTAGCTAATAAAATGTGGGTGCAAAGAACAGTGTGCCAAGTCCAAGTTCAAGCTTAAGAGACATCATGTGTATTGCCTGCACTTTTACCCTCCTGAAAAAGAAGAGCATGTTCCCCCTGGCTCCTGGATCCCAGGAGGAAGTTGAGACATGGAACAGAGCCACTCCAGCTGACCAACTGCCTTGTGATCAGGAAATATACGCGTATTGTTGAATGCCACTGAGATCTGAGGCTGTCTATTACCCAGCAATAGTTGACTAATACAAGGCTTCTTTATTAGATGCCAACATTTTCAAACTACACACGATACTTTAGAACAACAGAAAGTCTTCTTGGTTATAAAAGTTGTAACCATATTAGCGAATGAATGCTTAGATGGTTTCATTGCCAAGCAAAATAAAATACAATATACTGAGTATCACCAAATGAACTTACAAAACAGAAAGAGACTCACAGGCTTAGAGAACAAACTTATGGCTGCTGGGAGTAAAGAGAGGGATTAAGGGATAGTTAGGGAGTTTGGGACTGACATGTACACAATGCTATATTTTAAATGGATAACGAACAATGACCTATTGTATAGCACATGGAACTCTGCTCGATGTCATGTGGCAGCCTGGATGGGAGGGGAATTGGGGGAAGAATGGATACATATATATGTATGTCTGAGTCCTTTTGCTGATGACCTGAAGCTACACAACCTTGTTTGTTAATTGGTTATACCCCAATACAAAATAAGATTATATATATATATATATATATATATGTATGTAGACTATCATTAAATTTTTGCTCTTAAAAGTCTAAGATTATCTTTCTACAGGTTATGATTTGGTATTCAAAGTTCTCCATAATATAATCCTAACTTAGTTTTCTAACCGATTTTCTCTCACTTATATTTTATATTCCATTCAAACTGTATTACTTGAGGGGACATGGGGGAGCTCAAGAGGGAGGGGATATATACATACACACATATGGCTGATTCACTTTGTTGTACAGCAGAAACAGACACAACTTTGTAAAGCAATTATACTTCAATTAAAAAAAAAACTAGATTACTTGATTTTGTAATTTTTTTTTGGATTACTTGTAATTTTTAAATATGTCACATCACCTTTCGCCTTTCCTCATCCAGTTCCTTACTACACCCTTTATCCAACAGATTTAGATTCTCCATCCTTTAAGGCCAGTTTCAGCTGTCACCTCCGTAAGAAATCTGTTCTGATCCCATCTTTTAAGGTAGTCTCTCCATCCCTCTGACTCTTATCATGATCTGTATGTCTTTTCCTCTTCCAGTGTTTGGCTTATTCTGCCTCATAATGCTTCCTCATCCTCTTATAAAGTTCTAGACAGCAAGGCTTATCTCTGTATCCTCCATGGCATTTAGCAAAGGGTCTGACACATCATGTATCAGCTAGTCAATAATTTTTCGCATTAAAGAATGGAAGACGGATAGGAAGTAGCCACGACACTGAGAAGGGTTTGTGGACTTTGGAGTCAGAGATATCTGATTGTATTACTTAGTGGCTGAGCAGCTTTGGACCGGTTAGTCTCACTGTGCTCCAGCTCCCGAATGTGTAAAATTGGGATGGCACAGATTTCACAGGATTGTTGTGAAAATTCAACATGAAACTGAATGCAAATGCTTTTCACTGTCTGACATATGGTAGAAGCTCCATACGTGGTAGCTCTAATTACAAAAACGACAATGACACAGAATCTCACATAGAAGTTGGTTTAAACAAATCTCTGATATTCAATTATTTCCTCTTAAAAGTTCAATTTTGAGAGTGACAGTAATAACTCTAGTCCTATTAGCAGTTTTCCCAGAAGGTGTGGTTTCAAAGATCTGGATTCTAGTTTTATTAANCTTGCTGAGTCAGTCAAGATGGGTGCACCTGGAAGAAGACAGCACTAGATCAGAATGCATACCACAAAGCCCGTGTCTCCATGTCCCCAGGATTTCTTGCCTGAGTCCGCTGGATGGGGGTGCAACCAGGCACTGCAGGGGAAACAGAGCATGGGTCGTTCTCATCTCACCCTGTGCTCAGAAAGTAGGGTTGGAAGGCCTGCGCCCTGCACAACACGTGGCTGGACGTTTTGAGGAGATAAAACATTTCTCTATTTATTCTAATAAATATTTGAGCACTCCTACTTGCCACAAACAAACTTGAAGGGCCATCTAGGTTTGTTAACATTCTGGAATCTCAGAAACCTTCAGAGAAAGGGAAGCACATGGATGAGATCCACTGAGTTCTGAAGGCTAAGGAAAGTCCTCCATCTTTCTCATCTGGCCCTGTAGCCAGCTCTTTCCAGCAACTCCAATTTCGCCCGGAGGGAGTGAGCTGGAACATGGGCTAGTTTATGCATTTCTGGTAGGTTCTAAAAAATGATTCAATATTTTATCACTGAGGTGACACTGTTTGGGAAGGAAGGAGATGGGAGAGATGTACTGACATTTTTAAAACCTCCTATACAATGCAATGTATTAAGTACCATGATAATCATATCACAGGAATCTATAGCAATGCAGAATTCAAAAAAATAGATTAAATTGTGATCGGGCAAAGGCAGGAATTAAAAGAGGAAGTGATATTTTGTAGTGTCTTAAAGTTTGGTAGAAACTTGCCAGGCTTGAAAGGATAGTAGCATTGTCTAAATGTAAAGAACTGCCTGAGCTAAGACACTGGAGTGTGGAAGAGCATGGTGTGTGTGTGTGTGTGCATGCGTGCATGCACATGTGTGTTCAGGGGGTCAAGTGGGGGTGGGGCAGGGAAGAGGACTGCACTGCTCAGGCTTGTGAAGGGCCTGGAGGAAGCCTTGCTAACTTTAGCCAATTTAATAAAGATAAACTATAAGATGTCGCAAGATAGAGGAAGTCCATTTGATCCAAATCTGAGAAGACTTTAAGAGACACTGAATTAGTAGCATTCAAATCCATTCTGTCAACCTACTACAGTGGTTAAAGAAACAGTACTGAAATATGAGACAAGAAGAAGTGGAGACAGGACTCAGTTCCAGAGGCAGAAGGGAGAAAACTCCTCTCCAAGCAGGCGGCTGCCAAGGGCCGCAGCTTTGCCCTAGAGGGCAGCACTTTCTCCGGGTCCACCTCCCCGTCATTCTGCATCATCAGGTAAGGTGACAGGGTGGGTTCCCAGAATAAATTCCTTCCTTTCCAAAACAACTTCACACATACACAAGAGAGCAACCTGAAGTGGAGAGGAAACCTCACCTCCCCTTCCAATCTGTTGCCGCCTCCTCATAACAAACAAAGTGAAAACAGGAAGGAGAGTGGGAAACCCTGCGAAATCCTGAAGGACAATAGGAATTCAGAGACAGTACAACCCTCCTCTCTGGGGGTCCTCTGGCTTTTCTTTTCCTCATTCCTATTTCGTGTGGACAGCTTCACAAGCTGCCCAAGAAATTAATGTAAGAATCTAAGATGTGAATTATTCTTTGCTTCTCCCCAGAAGCATTGTGCGCTGTTTCTTCTGTTTGTAAAAGCTGTGTTTGTTTGTAGCAACAAATCTTACTTTAATTTGAAAAGTTGAAGTCACATGAAAAATCACATTGCGGAGGGCAAACAAAAATAAAACATATTTTAAAACTTGTCAAAGGACTTCTCTGTTACTCAGGCATGGAAGTGAGGGGCATGTTAACAAGCAGATTAGATATGATTCTAATTAGACACTTAAAATTCAAGTGATGACTCGGGAAGTCTTCATTTAATTGTATTTTTTAAAAAGCACGGTCAATCAAAATGAGTTCTCTCCAAATCACAGTTAGGTGCAGATATTGTTTCTGAAACACACACACTACGTATTTTATTACAGTAATTTAATTTTAAAAGTGAAGTTTTCCAATTTTACAGCTTCATCAGGAATATATTTTAATATTTTGTCCATTTCAAAGGAGATAATTATGAAACTATCTGAGAGGCAGAAGATCTACAATTCTCAAAATGAACCATGGCGTACTGGGGAAAGTTTTTTTTACTATGTCATTGGGACCCTGCACATAAACCATTGTGCATTCATTCATTCATTCAACAGATATTTACTGAAAAATGCTAAGTGACAGACACGTTTTTGGCAGACCCTGTGTATAGAAACATAAACAGGATCATTCTCCTCCCTGTCCCTATAAGAACATGAAGACTCAGAGAAAGGAGATCATGAGATAGACCACTTTCACAATGTGGTACAGCAACTGCCAGTCAAAGATAGGATGACAGGAATTCACCCACAGGTACCTGATTCAGCCCTGAAATCATGAATGTCAAGAAAAGTTGGACTTGAGATCTGACCACAGCTGAATAAACATCACTAAACCACCCCCCTCCCCTACAAACTACATTTCTTTATAGTCTGATGTAATGTCAAGGTTTCATTTCTACTGAAAATTCTCTTACTTACGTGAATCCAACTGCGACCTCAAATTGAGGAGACCTTCAGAAATGAAGGTTACTTCCCTGGTGGCTTAGACGGTAAAGCATTTGTCTACAATAAAGGAGACCTGGGTTCGATCCCTGGGTCAGGAAGATCCCCTGGAGAAGGAAATGGCAATCCACTCCAGTACTATTGCTTGGAAAATCCTATGGACAGAGGAGCCTGGTAGGCTACAGTCCATGGGGTCGCAAAGAATCGGACACGGCTGAGCGACTTCACTTTCACTTTCACTTTCAGAAATGAACCCCTACCGACTGCCACCATCATCTGTTCAAGGTTTCCTTGGGGCTTCCCTTGTGGTCCAGGGGATGAGAATCCACCTGTGAATGCAGGAGACGTGGGTTCCATCCCTGGTCTGGGAAGATCCCCGTGTGCCATGGAGCAGCTAAGTCTGTGTGCCACAACTACTCAGCCTGTGCTCGAGAGCCCGGGAACTGCAGCTACTGAAGCCCGCGCACCCTACAGCCTGTGCTCGGTCACAAGAGAAGCCACTGCAAAGAGAAGCCTGTGAACCCCACCTAGAGAGTAAAACCAGAGTAGCCCCCAATCACCTGAGCTACAGAAAACCAAGGACAGCAACCAAGACCCAGTGCGACCAAAACTAAAGAAAGAAATAAAATTTTTTAAATAAAAGAAAGCTTCCCTTCAGTTTCTACTTACTACCTTTCACAGATATCAAAGCATATTTTTTTAGTTTCCACTTTTCCATGAGTTTTCTTCAGCTTATCTCTCCCAGCTCCCACATCATCTATTCATTCACGCCCCTGAAACTACCCCACTTAGAGAAGGCTTAGGGTGCGAATGAGCATGGAGAGACCCAAGTACCAAGCAGACAGTCTCGTTCTCACATATTGTCATTAAGAGCTTGTTATTTATTTCTGCAGTCACAGATCACAGGCTGAGAATAAAACTGAAGCATCCCTTTGATGGGATCTTCTAATACCAAGTCTCACTGAGGATGATTTTTTAAAAACTAAATAATTTATACATAAGATCATCAGTTCAGTCGTGTCCAACTCTTTGCGACCCCATGGACTGCAGCATGCCAGGCTTCCCGGTCCATCACCAACTCCCAGAGCTTAGTCAAACTCATGTCCATTGAGTCGGTGATGCCATCCAACCATCTCATCCTCTGTCGTCCCCTTCTCCTCCTGCCTTTCAGGAGATGTAAGATCATCAGGCAGCTCAAAAGCATGGGGTCCAATTAATAGCCCACATGAGTGTGTGTTAGTTGCTCAGTTGTGACTGATTCTTTGTAACCCCATGGACTGTAGCTCACCAGGCTCCTCTGTCNTTTCAGGAGATGTAAGATCATCAGGCAGCTCAAAAGCATGGGGTCCAATTAATAGCCCACATGAGTGTGTGTTAGTTGCTCAGTTGTGACTGATTCTTTGTAACCCCATGGACTGTAGCTCACCAGGCTCCTCTGTCCATGGAATTCTTTAGGCAAAAACTTTGTGTAAAAATCTCCCAAAAGTGGCTGAATGGCTATATTATCCTATATCATGAAATTAGAAGCTGCAAATCCCTATCCACAATGTTACACACCACTAAATTAATACCGCACCATCTTTTCATTCATTTTTATTTATTTTTGGCTGTGCCGGGTCTCCCTTGCCACACTGCCTTTTCTCTAGTTGCAGTGAGCCGGGGCTACTCTTGAGACGTGGTGTGAGGGCTTCTCATTGTGGTGGCTTTTCTTATTTCGGAGCACGGGCTCTAGAGCTTGTGGGCTTCGGTAGTTGGGGCACCTGGGCTCAGTAACTGCGGTTTGTAGGCTCCAGAGAACAGGCTCAATAGTTGTGGCACATGGGTTTGTTGCTCCTTGGCATGTGGGATCTTCCCGGACCAGGGATTGAACCTGTGTCCCCTGCTTTGGCAGGCGGATTCTTTACCACTGAGCCACCAAGGAAGCCCTCTCGTCATCTTTACAGGATATTTTTCATGCTTTGATACAATTTGTAAATCCAATTCAAAAATTTTCAAAAGAACTCACAAATCTGTAATCATGCATGTTCACCCCTCCCCTCCTTACACTATGCCTCAAGGCTCCTCAGGTACTACTTTAGATATCCACAAGGGAATTATTGTTCCAGGACACTTCACACTGTAACATGAGGAAGTTCTTTCCTGTGCGTAAGTCCTTACTTTTTAATGTGATACATTTGGCCCTTTTATAAGAAAAGATTATGGATTTATGATGACTTCTTTTTTTCAATGCAGATGATATCTCAATTTTTTAAATTTTTTTCCAGCTTTACGGCAGAATAATCGACAAAACTACAATTTACTGAAGGTATTCAAGGGAATACTTCAATATACTATATTTGTGAAGGGATTCCCACCAAGTTAATTAACACGTTTATCACTTCATATATTTACTCTTTTAAAATGAGAACACAGTTCTACTCTCTCAGCAACTTCCAATCATACAATATGGTGTTATCAACTATAGTCACCATGTTATACCCTAGACCTTATTCATCTTATGACTGAAAGTTTGTACCCTTTTATCAGTCTCAACTTATTTCTCCCAGCCTTTGGCAACCACAATTCTACCCTCCATTTGTATGAGTTTGACTTTTTAAATTTTAAGATTATCCGCAGGCTTCCCTGGCTCAGTGGTAAAGAATCTGCCTGCCAACGCAGGAGACACAGGTTCAATCCCTGGTCTGGGAGGATCCCGTGTGTCGCAGAGCAACTAAGCCTGTGCACCACAGCTATTGAGACTGTGCTCCAGAGTTTGGGAGCCACAACTCCTGAAGCCCGCACTCCCCAGAGCTCGAGCTCTGCAACAAGAGAAGCCACCACAATGAGAAGCCTGCAATAAAGAGCGGCTCCCGCTCACCACAACTTGAGAAAAACCTGCACAAGGAAGACCCAGCACAGCCAAAATAAATAGATTAAAAAAAAAAAAAAAAAGATCCTGCACAAAAGTAATACCATGCAGTATCTGTCCTTCTCTGTCTGGCTTACTTCACTTAGCATAATTTCTTCCAGGTTCATCCATTTAGTTGCAAATGGTAGGATTTCCTTCATAATTGGGCTGAATCATATTCCTCTGCGTGTGTGTGTGTGTGTGTGTGTGTGTGACATTTTCTTGATTCATTCACTGAAGGACACTTAGGTTGCTTCCACACCTTGACTATTGTGAATAATGCTGCAGTAAATGGAAGTGCAGATATCTCTTCAAGATAATAATTACATGTATGTTCAGAATTGTGACTGTGGATGGCTTTTTTCTTTACCTTAACTTTATGTACTGGAAGCATAACTTTTATCAGAAAAAAACCTGCTTCCATAAAATTGGGAAGGAATAAAATATGCAAAACCTGTTTTAAGAAAAGTCAGAGAAATATCTGAACTTTTTTTAAACAAAGGTTATGCAAAATATTTCTGCTTACATAATATTATGGATAATTTCACTTTTCACCAATTAATCATGGATTTTTTTTCATTTTGGATGGAAAAGTCAAAAGTATGGTAGACAATTCTCTTGTTAAAAGAGATACTTCTAAAAAATGAATTAAAAATGATAAGCTCCATAAAGAAACCCAAGGCCAGGAAGAACGTGAAGTCACCACATGGAGCTTGGAGGATTGGAGAAAAATTGGATTCTGACTGCAATGGGCACACAGAGAGCTATAAAGTCAGCAGTTAAGAAAATGATAATAGGCACATTATTAATAGATCAGGAGCAAAGTGTCCCCCTTTCTTCCTTTGATTAAAAAGGGAAATCAAGACAAGGCAACAACTAAAAACTCCTTTCTTTTATTGAAGAAAGAGCCAACATCCAAGCTCCACAAAGAAAAAAATATATAAATAACTAATCAGCCTGTGCCCATCTGTTCTGCTTCGCTGTAATGAGTGTTAATACAGCAGCCCACTGGGGGGAAGAAGAAAGACTGCTAAAAGGGATTTCTCATTTTGAAGCTCTGGTATCCTTGGGCTACTGTTAACACCATTTCACATTTCATTGTGCATGTTAAAGATAATACACAAAGAGATGCCACATTTGACATGTGGATAGTCTGGAAAAGTCAAACCTCCCTATGCCCAGGATTTGCTGGCATCACAAACGATATTCACTCCTCGCCTCACACTCATTTGGTGACATGGCAATTGACAACATGCTATTAATGCCAAAGAAACAGGAATATCTGCTTCAGCTTTCTCTATGGGAAAACTCTCACTTTTTCAAATAATAATTGTACAGGGATATCTCTCAGAAACATAACAATAGTAAGTCCTATACATTTCTGATGGATTTCTGCAGTGGGGGATTGCGACAGGGAGGCAAGGTGACAAGTGGAAAGAGAATTAGAAGGGGAGTGAGGATGCTGAGCTCTGATCTCAGGCATCACACACCTCTCTCAGTACCAAGGCTGGACTTCCTCTCTCTGAGCCTTTTCCTTTGATTCTATGATCTACCTGAACATAAATCCAAGTGACGCTGAAGAATGAAATTACCACTTGCAAAAAGGCCATGTCTTACCTAGACTCAATTTATTTATAAACTTTGATTCAACACTTACCCAGTTAAGATATACTTGCAATTTTTTTCCCCCAAATATTTCAGGAAGCCCTTTGAAGTCTAAAGATTATTGCCAATTATGTTTTGGCCCAAGGGTGTTGATTTCAATAACATATCCAGTGAAAAAATGAACAAGCCTTGGCCATCTTATTTTTTCTTTTCTATTCTGCCTTTCATGGGCAAAAATTTATTTTTTAAAACAGAGAGGATGGAAAAAGCTTGTGGTATAACTGTTCTTCAGCTAAGGGTTTTAGAGTGTGGTGCCTTTACCCTGTCGCTAAAAACTCTATTCCTGTATTGACTATATGTGTTCACACAAGTTCATGCAGGGCTGACACTATTTCTGGGAAGGCAAGAGAGGAAAATACCTGATCCCGATAAAGACTCCGTATCCACACCAGGGTGAAGCTATGCAGAACTATGCTGTTTCTAGATTTGTTCCTCTGTCCAAATATTTCTGGACTTTGAATTCCACCTTTTCCCCCTTCTTGGTTCACGTAGCTCAGTTGTGTCTGACCCTTTGCAACCCCATGGATTGCAGCCCATCAGGCTCCTCTGTTCACGGAATTTTCCAGGCAAGAATACTAAAGCAGGTGGCCATTTTCTACTCCAAGGGATCTTTCCGACCCAGGGATTGAACCCACGTCTCTAGAGTCTCCTGCACTGGCAGGCAGATTCTTTACTACTGCACCACCTGGGAAGTCCTTTCCCACTTTCGAGACTTGGAATATCAAAGGGATTTCCAGGAAGTTGCCAATCTGTGTCAGTGAGGAACCTTCTATACCCAGACACCCATGACTGGCATCTTTTGCCAGCTGTGCTACCTGGTTCATCATGTCACCTGGGACAAATCTACATGGCTTCCTTGTCAGTATCGTAATAATTACAGCTGTTCTCCCTCTTTTACGGAGTTTTTTGGAAACCTAGGTAGATTGTGACATGCTTTGCAAGGCTCTTAGAAATGCAAGGTAATCTTCTGTTGCGTGCACTCTGCTCTGCCACGTGCCTGCCATTATAGCCTCATGGCTTTTCAGGAGCTTTGGGTGCAGTCAGTTTGCCCAGAGGGATCCCATATGTGGCCCTGGAGAAAATGAAAGAAAAACAGATGGAAAGGAAAGAATAAAGATAAAAGAAATGACTAGAACATGTAAGTTCTAAGTACAAAGTACTAAAAGGGCAAATCTGATTTTAATCTAAGCACAAAAAATCATGATTCTTCCCAAATGGCCAGTGAAGGACGAACTGGATGACCTGTGTGTTGAGACATATTGTAGAAGAACAGACATGATTCCTGCCTTTGAAGGGCTAGCATTCAGACAAGGCTAACGGATCATAAACACAATAAAGTAAAATGAAATTCCAACTACTAGTGTACACTGCAGGGGAAGAAATGATGGGAGATGTTCTTTGAAGTCATAGCATATTTCAAGCTAATTAAGTTAGTGCTTGTCTCAGCTATTTATCTATTTTTGGCTGTGCTGGGCCTTTGTTACTGTGTGTGGGCTTTCTCTAGTGGCAGCCAGCAGGGGCTACTCTCTAGCTGTGGAGTGCGGGCTTCTCACTGCGGTGGCCTCTCTTGTTGTCGAGTGTGGGCTCTAGGCCATGTGGGCTTGGTAGCTGTGGCTCTCTCAAGCTTAGCTGCACTCCAGCATGTGGGATCTTCCCAGGCTAGGGATTGAACCCGGGGTCTCCTGGACCACCAGGGAAGTTCTCAGCTTTGTCTAACCCAACAAGAGATGTAGAAACACCCAGCATCATGTGCTACCCATAGCACACCCTGGGTGAGAGACCCTCATTTACAGACAAAGAAGACAGTTAAACACATGTTGTGAGCTGCCGATCCTCTAACACCATAAGCTACAACAGAACTCCAGCTGGATTGTGTGATAGTCGCTCAGTCATGTCCTCCTCTTTGTGATGCCACGGACTGCAGCCCGCCAGGCTCCTCTCTCCATGGAATTCTCCAGGCAAGAATACTGGAGCGGGTTGCTGTTCCCTTCTCCAGGGGATCTTCCCGACCTAGGGATTGAACCTGGGTCTCCCACATTGCAAGCAGGTTCTTTACCAGCTGAGCCACCAGAGAAGCATTCCTTGGAAATCTGAGTCTTACTTCTGTGGTGCTGAAGACAAGAGTTGAATGCCACTGTTTTTTGATGCACAGACCGGGAAAGCGCATGGGGTGTTTTCCGCACTGAATTACAAAGACAACTTTTATACAAGGCTAGTGTGTTCCACAATTCTGATTCAATTTAATCTCTAAACTTCAGCCTTAAAACAGATTACTGTGGTAGATAAAAAAGAAATACAACCAACCAACACATAAGATATGAATTATCTAAACTAACCATTAGGAGAAAATGTGAGAATCCTTTAAAAATAAAAAAGCCAGCTGATATTTCATTTGTGGATTTTGGTTCTAATATTTGAGTATGTGTATGTTTCATATCCTAAGAACCATAAAAACTTTCAGCAATGTAATGTAGCAACACTTTGATAAGATCTGAATGCTTGAAATGGAAAAAGTATTTCTCTCAAAATCTAAAGGCACATCCCTCATTCCTCCCACAACAACTTCTTTCCTCTTTTTTTTCCCCTCCCTGCCACTATAAGTGAACCCATCCATCAGAGACCACTATAAACTCTGGCCTAAGATATCTTTCCTTGTGCTTTGCCTCAGGCCACACAATCCCAGGTCTGAGGAGAAGCCAGCAATGATCTAGTGATTGAGTAAATCCATCATTTTCCTGCTGGGCAGATGGCTATTCACTGAAATGAGTGTCCCTAAGAGAAAGCTTTGGCTGCCTGCTAGAACCTTCCAGTTCTATCCAGAACAGCTCCATTTCTGGAAATGCCCTGAAAACCTAAAGAAGGCAAATAGATAAAAACTTTTTGTTGGTGAAGGGCTCAATTTCTCTCTTAGACATACACAATAAAAATTCTAGTGATGCAAACATTACCTCCAGTATTTTGTGATTTTGTAAAGGTATGGAGTTGGGTGGCTTTGAGCAAGTTATTGACTTCAGATGGCCTTGAGATCTCATTTATGAGATGGATAAGACCACATAAATTTTGAGGGAGTAGATGAGATGATGTACGTAAACAGCTTAGCACAGCATCTGGCAATCAGCAAGTAATCAATACATGACAGTTACTGTCGTTCTCACCATTATCGTCATGACTGTGATGGTGATGAACTTTGTAAAGAAAGGGGCAGGGGCAAAGGAGACTAGAGAGAAGAGCCGGAAGAGAGATGAAAGGTCAACTGTGGCAGCTTAGCCCTTCTTAGGAACAAAACCAAACCAGGCAGACGGAATGCAGATGGAGACCGAGAGACAGCAGCTCTGCAGCAGGAGAGACTCACGGCCTCACTGCAGCAGTGCCTGCGCCTCTGCAGCGCTGAGGGTGGGCAGGCCAGCCCCCGCGGGGATGTCCCAGGGCTCTAAAGGCAGAGGCCATTGCGTGCGGACAAGCTGAAGGCCAGTGAGCTCCCCTGAGCTTGGTCACAGCTGGATGACTGCCATTCACATCTTCCCCTCTTACGTGTTTATGAGCCTCTCTCCTTTACCAGACAGGCTTCCAAGGTCAAGACCATGTCCTAATTGTTCCTCTCTATATTCCTTCCAGCACAGGTCAGGCACGCAGTAGGTCTGCAGTAGATGCTGAGCAGATGAATTCTCTTGGAAACTTCTTTTCACAAAGAGACATGGGGGACTTTTCAGGGAGGGAGCTCTCCTCCACCCCAGGTCCTAGGTCACCTGCGTGGACAGTGACCTCTTTAACATATATCGCCAATAGCTACAGTTAAAAGTGTTCATCTGAGCTATTAGAGACCACTTAAAAGTATGTTCAGTATCTGATCCTAAAAAGACAGACAGTTATATGTAACACTTACTAGTAGAATGGAATTCTGGAAGCATTTGGCATTTGTATAGTTGTCTCTGGGCTTCCCTGGTAGCCCAGCTGGTAAATACTCCTTCTGCAAAGCAGGAGACCCCAGTTCAATTCCTGGGTTGGGAGGAGGGCATGGCAACCCACTCCAGTATTCTTGTCTGGAGAATCCCCAAGGACAGAGGGGCCTGGTGGGCTATAGTCCATAGGGTTGCAAAGAGTCAGACATGACTGAGTGACTAATCACACACACCCACAGCTGTCCCTAATCTGCCCCAGAAAATTGGGCCGCTTATTTATTTCAACAAATTTTTTTTTTTTTTTTTTTTGGTAACTTGTTTAGTTCTCAACATTTCACTAGGGACCGGAGATTCCAAAATGCATAAGTCAGCCAGACCTTGATGTGCATTTCCTGACTGTCAATTAGAATCCAAAGATGTTGCGCAGCACTTCTAAAACTCAACCATCTGAAAAATCAAAGGTTTGTTTTTGCTTTTGCTGTAATTTAAATCTCTGCTGAGTTTTTCATGACAAAGAACTATTTACGGAAGATGTTCTCAGAGGGCCAAACAAATTGAAAGTATAAATACCATTTCAAGTAGCACAAATCAATGCCCCTTTAACCTATTGAGTTAAAAAACAAACAAAAAAACAAACAAAAGCACTTCAGTTCTCAGGCTGCTCTCAAGAAAGGCACAAGACTTTGGGAACTTCATTGATTGTGTAGAGCTTGGCCAAAAATTACATTCCATGTGATCATCTACTTAAAGAAAACAAAAGGTAAGAAGCTGAGAGAACAGACCCAGGAGGACAAAGTCATGGGAGAAATAGCCACTGCTCCCTGATGTACCAGCGGATGCTATTCTCTGGCTCCTGACTCTGCACTGGGGGGGGGGGGTCTTTCCATGCACCTACCATCATTTCAGTGATGTTTAGTGGGGTTTGAGACCACAAACACATAAAGAGAGGACAAGGAGCTCTTCCCTAGCCTTGACGCTCATCTTCAGTCACTAAAACATTCCTTAATAAAGGAACATCTAGGGTTACAGGTTCCAAATAGGAAAAGGAGTACGTCAAGGCGGTATATTGTCAAGGCTGCATATTGTCACCCTGCTTGTTTAACCTATATGTAGAGTACATCATAAGAAATGCTGGACTGGAAGAAACACAAGCTGGAATCAAGATTGCCGGGAGAAATATNCCAAAAACCAGAGAATAAAGGAATAGAAGGGCTTCCCAGGTGGCACTAGTGGTAAAGAACCTGCCTGCCAATGCAGGAGACACGAGAGACACGGGTTCGATCCCTGAGTCAGGAAGATCCCCTGGAGGAGGGCATGGCAACCCACTCCAGTATTCTTGCCTAGAGAATCTCATGGATAGAGGAGCCTGGCGGGCTATAGTCCACAGGGCCGCAAAGAGTCAGACACGACTGAATAACGTAGCATACATGCAAAGGAATATAAACAGAAAACAAACATACTAGGAAATAGAGGCCACAGAGCTGCCAGCTGGTATTTGGTTCTGGGAAAATCCAAGGTAGTTAGCATCTAGAGCCCTCTAATAACCCACACCTCCCATGTGTTTTATATGCCAAAGACTGAACGCAAGCATCAAGAAAATGAATTTTAGTTCCATTACCATGAATGTTCTCCTATATGAAGACAAGAAGAGAAAGGGATACTTTAATTTTTTTCAATGATTTAATGAAAACTGAGTCCTCATCTCTGAGACACATTACCAGAAAGAAAATGGAGACTCATGCCCTCCTGGCTGCTGTTTTACCTCATCTATCTTGCTTTAATGAACCTGGATTTAGAAGGGCATCTGTAGTGAAGCGTCCTCCATTTCTTTAAAAAATATATACATATTTTGTTGATTTCCTTTCCCTATCCAGTAGTGAAGGTCATGATACAGAAAAGCAGCGTAACAACGTGGCTTTTTTTTTTTTTTAATCAACAATTCCAGCAGTGGCAAAAATAAATGAAATGTGGGGAGGCTGTTTATTTGTATGTCAAAGAGAAAGCGAAATTCTCCATAGGGTGACATGATCATTTGTTTTCCCCAATGAAGCAAACAAATCAAACAGGAATAAAACAGGAGCCTACCCTTCATCATTCATGGGGTAATGAGTTCTTTGCTAGATTAACCATTCTCCTTCCTTGTTACACTCACTCCCCAAAAACAGATGTACAATGACATCAGCAAAATAGCCAAAGAGCATCAATCCAAAGAGACAGGAAATGCAGCAGCCAGACTTGTATCCTTTTTAAACATTAGCTGACTCCTGGCTGGGGCCTCTGGGTCTGCTGTGCAGGAAACGGGCTCACCGATAAGACATGTCTCTGGGCAGCAGCAACGATCAGGATTTAATGGCACCAGTGGCCGAGGACAGGGAGACCCAAACCTGCCAAGGTTCTCGATACCAGGTGGTTGCCTGTGTTGTGTTGTTGCTGTTGATTAGTTGCTAAGTCATGTCTGACTTTCTGCGATGCCACTGACTGTAGCCTGCCGAGCTCCTTTGTCCATGGGATTTCCCAGGCAAGAATACTGGCGTGGGTTGCCATTTCTTTCTCTAGGGCATCTTCTTGTCCCAAGGACAGAATCTCCATCTCCTGCGGCTCCTGCCTTGGCAAGCGGGTTCTTTACCAGTGAGCCATCTGGGAAGCCTGCCTACGCTGTGTGCTTAAGGTCAAAACTCTTAGACTCATTGGATCCAATACGGAGTTCTCAAGGGTGCTTTTCTGCCCTCCAACTCTACCACTTATTACTAGAAGGTGGACACTAAGAACATTCTGTCAAGAAGACCAGAGTATGTTAGCCATGGGGGAGCCCTGCCCACTAGCATTCGGACAGTTGGTTAGATGGACGAGGCCATCACAGTGGCATACAAATAACATCAATTCAAGCCTTGATTGACTGAGAGCTCTGAGGTCCTAAGCAAGAGGTCTGGTCAACAGAATGGGTGATTGAGTGCTCTTGGGTCATGGGAGTAGGATGATGTGCCGACGTTGAAAATACTACCTCTAGCAGTGATGTTCAGATGACAGCAGTCATGCAAGCATCAACATTTTCTGGGGAGAAAATGAAGACAAAGAAGACAAGGATGATGGGACTTCTCTGGTGGTCCAGCAGTTAAGATTCTGGGCTCCCAATGAAGAGGACCTGGGGTCGATCCCTGGTCAGGGAACTAGATCCCACATGCTGCAACGAAAGACCCTGCACAATGCAACCAAAGATCCCACGTGCTGCAATTAAGACCTGGTACAGTCAAATAAAAAAAAAATTTTTTTTTAAAGACAAGGAAAATGTGGACGAGCTGGAGACAGGAAGGAAACTCCTCTTCAATGTCAAATGGTGATGGAGAGCTACGGAATTCAGGGTCCTTCCTGGCATCACAGACAGAAAAACAACTGATGCTCATATACCTCGTCATCATTTGTGAGCCTTTCACACACAGACTGGGCTCTGTCAATCTTCCAGGGTCTTCAGTAAATGATTCGGAAAACTCTGACAACACACCTCTGCTGCTGCTGCGAAGTCGCATCAGTCGTGTCTGACTCTGTGCGACCCCATAGATGGCAGCCCACTGGCTCCTCCACCCCTGGGATTCTCCAGGAAAGAATACTGGAGTGGGTTGCGATTTCCTTCTCCAGTGCACGAAGGTGAAAAATGAAAGTGAAGTCGCTCAGTCGTGGCGAACTCCTCATGACCCCATGGACTGTAGCCCACCAAGCTCCTCCATCCATGGGATTTCCCAGGCAAGAATACTGGAGTGGGTTGCCAATGACTTCTCCCAACACATTTCTAGATGCCAATAAAGTGACTCCAGGTTTGGGCACATCTGGAGAGGTGAAAAAGGGGGCATGCTCCTTTAGATAAAGTGATAGTCACCCCTTTTTTATTTTCTCTGCTTGAGAGTAATAGGGTTTTAGTGAAGAAAAAAAAATCAATAAGGGCATCGGAGCATATTCAATGGCATTTATAGCATCGCTGACCTTATTACCTCTTGCTGGCACCTCCACAACTCAATTTCTATTGAATGTCTACTGAAGCTGTGTTTTACTGGGGATGTAAACACCCACAAAGGAGCCTGCTTCTCCTGACAATGGTATCAGCCGCTCGAAGGAGCAGAGCAAACACTGGGATTGGGAGTCACACTGAGTGACTTCCCTCCACGGCTTGCCAATCCCCCACCCCTAATCTATTTCTATCATTACCTTACCAAGATGATCTGAAATGAAATGTGTAGCTAAGACATCTAGAGAAAAGCAGTGACAGCTTCCAGCATCACAAGAGAGGAAATGCGTGGCCCTCTCCTCCTCCCTTGCACGTTCTGGTCTCCCAGTTGTGGAGGGAGCTGCTTGGGGAGTCCCAGTATGGAAAAGTCCTGAAGGATCGCAGAAAGAGCCGGAGAGAGATGGGGTGCAAGGAACAGACAGGCTGAGCAGCTGTGGGCGTGGAGGAGACTGGCAGCGGCCAGAGGAAAAGGGAAAAGTAAAAAGGAAAGAGAAGGGGAAGGATGCGAAAGTTTTTATGACCGCTTTTCTTTCAAAGTCCACTCAATCTCTAGACTCCCCTCATGATTTCCAGTTCCTAGGAATCCTCTGTGATCTCTGCCCACGTGCTCTCTCAGCAATTCCTGTACTTTCCACACCATGTCCGCACTGCCTGTTATGTTGGTCTCTTGAACTATCCACGAGAGACTCTGATTCACTAAGAAAAAAATCTCTCCTCCAATGAATGATACACGGAAGGTGTACCACACATGTTTGCCAAGTAGCATGAATCTTAAAAGTGGAGAAGATGTAGATAATGGCTATAACAATCCTAGAGCAGCTTTGGGATCTTAGACCTATACAGAGCACAACAAACAGTTATAAAACCCTCCAATGAGAAAGGAAAGTCATTCAGTTGCTGGGAAATAAACAAGGAAAGCTGTGTGCAGTTTCTTTAGTATTCCACAGTCCAAATGAGGCATTTTTATAACTGGCCTCAATTCTCTACGGGTATAGGTTTCACGTGTTGTAGTCTTTGACCTAAAAGTGTTAAGGCAAACCTTAAAAGAGTCTGACTTGCCCTTCACTTGCTCCAGGAACAACTCATTTGTTGAAAAAATATAGCCCATTCTGTTAAGGTAATGAATTTTTTAAATGTCAAGCTGTTCACTAAAACAAATTACTCCCAGTCCACTTCCTGACCTACCCTTCTAATGAAGATGGTCTAAGCTGGCAGGAAAAATTTAGGACCCTGGAAAAGTCTATCATGTCAACATTTCCCTAAAAGGTATCAAGATACTGAAACAGAAGTATTTCATAACAACGAACACAACGTAACAGCTATCGAATGCTGTCAAATAATCTTTAAGTAGATATGATTATTAATAAGATTCCCTGTTTTTTTCAAACATATACTTAACTTTATCTAAGGAATGGCAAAATCTTTAATAGAATTCCCCTCTAAAACAGAGAAACTTAATAAAAATACAAATACTACTCTAATACTTTTTTAAAGATTTCTTTTTTTGGTGTGGACTATTTTTCAAGTATTTATTGAATCAGTTACAATATTTCTCCTGTTTTAAGTTTCGGTTTTTTTTGACGAGGCCTGTGGGGTCTTAGCTCCCCAACCACAGATCAAACTCATACCTCCTGCACTGGAAGACAAAGTCTTAACCATTGAACCACTAGTGAAGTCCCGCCTCTTATTTATTTGATGCAGACTCATTTATGCAAGAGTTGATTTCTCACTCTTTCTGAAGTTCCAAAATTCTATCATCATTTTGTTTCCTGACACAAACTTTAAGGCCCTTTAAATTCTGAATTAGTCTAATTTGGATTCTTTTAAAATTCTCTTCATGGCATATATTTAGTCATGAATTAAAATTAATTTTGCTATGAGAAATTTCCAATCTCTTGTGATAACTGGCAACAAGCCAGACTGTTGTAAAAGCCAGAGTTGGTGTAAATAAATGAAGATGTTAAACTGGAATACTTGGAGTTGTTTCAAGTTACAGCAGAGTCAAAACCATATCCATTTACTATTCAGTGTACACGTGCAAAGCCTACTATATAGTTTTTTTATTGCTTCAAATACTCTAGATCTAGCAGTATGTTAACACCTTGAGAGAAGATTCCTTTTGTGTCTTTGCTCAGTGGGACCAACACAGATGACTGAGTGATTAGACGGTTGTAACAAACCCTTTCCCTCTATCAATCTTTGGGTAAATTCCCAAAGAGAAGCAAATATTAGCAGAAGACCGACCAAAGGACAAACACCACTGGAACAATCTGTACTGATTTGTAAATGCATATGGTCTTGACTCGGCTGTAATTACCACAAAATAGTAATAGTTCTTCTGCTGGGATCAGTTATCTAGGCTTCAAATCCTTTGAAAGTGAAAGTATTAGTTGCTTAGTCGAGTCTGACTATTTGTGACCCCGTGACTCCTCTATGCATGGAATTCTTCAGGCAAGGACACTAGAGTGGGTTGTCATTCCTTACCCTCTGGGATCTTCCCAACCCAGATATCGAATGTAGGTCTCCTGCATTGCAGGCAAATTCTTAACCATATGAGTCACCATACTTTGATCCCCAGTCAAAGCTCCATGAGGGCAGATCCTTGAGTCTCCTTGAGTCCAACTATTCCCCTCACCTAGCACAGGACACTCAACTCCACCAGAGGCAGGATGGAGCAGTTAAAAGAACCTATGCTTTGGAGTCAAACAGATCAGGAAACAAATAGAATCTGCTATTTACCAGCTATGGGACCCAGGGAAAGTTAATTAACCTTTTAAATTTCAGTCTCCTCTTCTATAAAATGAATATAAACACCATCTACCTTGTAGGGTAGCTCTGAACATTCAAAGCAACATCTACAAAGCAACCACCATGTTACCAAGCACTGACTAGAAGATAACTCTCATTATAAATAAGGGAATACGTATCAGGAAGTATACATGCCATTAGACAATAAACATGGCTATGACTGCCTAAAGAATATTTACACTAAGCTTCACTCCCATAAAATTGCTTCAAGACACTCAAAACTGATGCAATCCCACTTTCCCTTTATCTGTTACAGCCCATAACAAATCAGACTGAAGATGGGGAAGTAAGTACACTGACAGCTGGCAAGATTCCCATCAAAGAGGCACAAAAGAACTATGAGCAGATGAAAGAGTCCAGAGGAATCTGAGTAATGTACTACAGGGACAGCCGCTTTCAGGTACTGAGCCCCCAAACCAGTGTTCACGTGGATGATCACAGAGAGGCCAGTCTGCCTGTGCCAGATTGATTCCACTTCAGAAAGCAAGAGAGACGGAATCTATGTCAAAACATATCTCCATTCTACTAGTTGGCTTCTGCTCCCCGCAGCTGGAATCCATGTCTTTCCTTTGGGTTCTTGCAGCATTTTGCTTGCTTCTCCAACACAGAGCCCCTTACAGCCTATTTGGTGTTAGTCTCTACGGCATGAGAGCATAAGCTTCTTAAAAGCAGGTAAGCAATGTAATTTACCTTTGCTCAGTAAGTATTTGTTGAATGTGCCAACTTTCCTCTCAAGATGACAGATACAATTTTAGTCACTTCTGTGTCCCCAACAGGTTAGGGTTAGCCTTATGAGCAAGAATTAAATTCAGAACACAATGTAAATATCTGCAGCTTACTGATTTACACAGCAACCCCATTTTCTTGTGGAGTATTTACTTAACAACTCTAACATACCAGCAGCAATGTTATCATAACAGTAAGGAAAGGGATAACATTAAACCAAATGATTGGAGAAGGCAATGGCTCCCCACTCCAGTACTCTTGCCTGGAAAATCCCATGGACGGAGGAGCCTGCTAGGCTGCAGGCCATGGGGTCGCTGAGAGTTGGACACAACTCAGTGACTTCACTTTCACTTTTCACTTTCATGCATTGGAGAAGAAAATGGCAACCCACTCCAGTGTTCTTGCCTGGAGAATCCCAGGGATGGCGGAGCCTGGTTGGCTGCCGTCTATGGGGTCTCACAGAGTCGGACACGACTGAAGCGACTTAGCAGCAGTAGCAGCAGCAAATGACCGTTATCACCTCTACAGAAAGTTGTCCCAGATAGTTTCTGCTTGGTTTAGTCTTCTCTCTCTTTCCAAACACTGTGACCATTCATTCAATTTTTCAGTCAACATTTACTGGTGCTGTGGGCCAGCACGAGATTGGGCACATCTGGATAAAAGTATTTGTCTCCAATGGAGTGACTGTTAGAGAATAATAGATGAGTAAGAAACTGCTATACTATAAGACGGCTGACATGGCTTGCATTAAACCAAGTTACAAAGGAAGCCTGGATGGATTCAAGGAAGACTATGCAGAAGGTGGCTTCTGAGTGGATCCTTGGAGAATTTTAACATAAAAATATCAAATCTGAGACTTGTGTTATCATCATCGTTTCTAAAGAGGAACAGTGGGAATATTTTATTATGGTGATGATGGTTAGTTTGACTAACCATCTGACTCTTTGCAACCCCATGCAGTCATAGCCTGCCAGACTCCTCTGTCCATGGGATTCCCAGGCAAGAATACTGGAGTGGGTTACCATTTCCTTCTCTGGGGCATCTTCCTGACCCAGGAACTGAACCTGTGTCTCCTGCATTGTAGGCAGTCTCCTGCATTACAGGCAGATTCTTTACTGACTGAAACACTGGGGAAGCCCCATATTGTATTATGAAAAAGTATAAACATATCATAACCTTTCTGAAGATAATCAAGTCTCTATTGCAGAAGTAAACTCCTGATATTGCCTTCAAGTTGTTAGCTATGATAATGAAATTACCTAACTGTGTTAATAAAAGAGGAAGTTAATTTAAGCAGGAAGCTATGAAAAGAGATCAGGTGTCAACCTGACAACTCACAGCAAGTAAGAACCAAGTTCCAATGTATGTACACACACACACACACACACACACTCTAGCATATATACACAGAATTATGTAGCTTGTTTTTTTTTTTTTTTTTGGTTATCACCAGAAAGTTTATTGGAAACTCAGCATAAAGGCTTTCTTATGCTTTGACCTCATCGTGTACAAGCCCTAGTGCTGCAGTATTCGTGATACAGCATTATCAGTTCCACTGATCAAAACACAAATGACATGATGAATGTATAAACAGAAAAAACAGAACAAAATGAAAAGGCTCAGAGTTTTGGAAAGGTTGATAAAGTAAGTCTTCTTCAATCTGTAAAGGTAAAGAGCCAAAGGGGACAGAAGGCCATAAAAGAGGGAAAGAGAACTTGAGTATCTAAACACATCACACCCATCAGAGAATTACGTAGCTTCTTGATGTGTTCTCAGGGTCTGGTGAAAATCCAAAATGAAGAGTATTCATTATCCGCAAATCTGAATGTTCTGCATTCATCAAATGATGACCTCATTCAGTGGTTATTTGTTCAAGGCCCATCATGGGTCAGGAGTCATTCTAGGTGTATAAGATCTGATGGGAACAAGAATGACATGGAGCTTTAAGTGGTCACTGTGAAAAAGAGTTTATGGTAAATCTTAATATTAGAAATCCCAAAAGGTAACCATTTATAGTGGTATTGTCATTGCCTTCTCCAAAGATGGAAAATACTGGAGCCAACAAAATACCATAGGCAGAATGCATAAAAAGAATACACACACACACACACACACACACACACACACACAAAACCAAATCACTTGGCTATACACCTGAAACCAACACAATATTGTAAACCAACTATACTTCAATATAAATAAATAAATAAAGTTTTCAATTTGAGGGTGGGGGAGGGAAGCTGGCCACCTCACAGCTACTTTCTAAGACTTTGTTTCTCAAAATGTGACCTAGGGACCAACAGGATTGGGATCCACTGGGGATCTTTTTAGGAAAATAGAATCTCAGGCTCTACCCTGGATCTCAGTATGTGCAGTTCTAACAAAATCCCCAGTGACTCTTATGCATGTAGAAGTTTCAGAAGTACTAGTCTAACAGATATTATTTAAAACCTGAATTACAAGACAGGTCGCCTTATATTTGTGGCTGAATGCTTCCTTAGAGGTTGTTCCTTCCAAATTTTGAGACAACACAATGACACTGACACCAAGGAGAGGGCTCTCTTGGTCTTTTAAAATGTCAGCTTAGGGGCAAACCTACAAATACTCATATGCTCTTTAACAATGGAACTTTGAGGAATTCAAAATTCAGATCACAGGATAGAATAATAGGTATACACAATATATCATACTCCATTAAATTCTAATTCCCACTTTCAGATGCTAGACCGTTCTGAAATAAGGATGTAACTAACTAAAAAGAGCCTATATAAAAGAAATATATTTACTACCCCCTAATTCCTTCAAAGAATGCAAGTATCTGAAGACAGTTTGCACTTGCTTGCGATCAGTAATTTATAATTCTAAGGAATTTAAAGAAACCACATCATGCCATCAGACCACTTTGAGAGATCCTGTCTCTTTCACATGGGTTATGTTCCCACTGCTGTTGGACTTACCATTAAATTGACCTCTAAGTATCTGTGACTGTAGTTACTGATTAGATTTACATCAACTCTGATAACAGATTATCTCACTGGAAGGACTGATGCTGGAAGCTGAAGCTCCAGTACTTTGGCCACCTGATGCAAAGAGCTGGCTCATTGGAAAAGACCCTGATACTGGAGAAAATGAAGGCAGGAGGAGAAAAGGGTGACAGAGGATGAGATGGTTGGATGGCATCATTGACTCAATGGACATGAGTTTGAGCAAACTTTGGGAGNGATGCAAAGAGCTGGCTCATTGGAAAAGACCCTGATACTGGAGAAAATGAAGGCAGGAGGAGAAAAGGGTGACAGAGGATGAGATGGTTGGATGGCATCATTGACTCAATGGACATGAGTTTGAGCAAACTTTGGGAGACAGTGAAGGACAGGGAAGCCTGGCATGCTACAGTCCATGGGGTCACAATGGGTCAGACATGACTTAGCAACTGAACAACAACAATACAAAACTGAAAGCTTCTAATCTACTCAACCATATCTTACTGAAGAAACTGTATCAAATATATCAAAACTTGAAATATTCCTAGACTTTTCTTTGATTCTCAGCATCAATGACTGGATAAGCATTGAGTTTTAAGTACATGCTAGTCCCCACTTACTGTCTTTCCAAGCATAAATAAAATGAAAGAAACTCACCCTATACACAACTTTTAGACTTTTCCTCATGGATCTGCTGCTCATGGTATATTATTTACTATAAAGCACTTGGAGTCCTGACATGATGCATCTTAACTTTCTATCCATACAATACTTTGTTTTCAAGTTTCAAAAGAAATTCAATCTTTCTCCAACTGCTAGAAAGATTAAATATAATCTCTCTTCTCTTTCAGAGTTGAGACTTTTCAAAATTGCAATTTAAAAGCACATTCTGGGGAAACCAGGAGAGCAGCTTCATTAAAGTCTAACTTAGGTAGACAAAACCTGCAGAGTACCTGGCACTCGCTGTCCCTTAATCCCTGAAGTTTCACACATAAAACCAACAGCTATTTCTTGAAGAGCAAGTCAAACACTGCAGTTATGAACAAATAACCTAATAAAAAACCAGTTTGGGCTGAGATTTCTTCAGATATTAAAAACTAAACTAGGTGGCAATGTCAAGAAATGTCAAGGCTTTGGAACAAAAGAGGATATTAACAAAGGTTCAGCAAACGAAGGAAAAGACAAAAACACTGAAAGGCGGACCTATGTTTACCCTGGGTTGTTTCTTTTGGGAAAAGGAAATACTAGCTTTCTGAAAAAGGCAGACCTAGCAAAAATGTGTTACTGAACTATAAGTCAATACTTTAAAATCTTACGGAAAGCAAAGAAAGAATCTCAAAACAAAAGCAAAACACAGGTAGAAGTGTGGCTTTGCGTTCTACCTGCACTCCAGGCAATGTTGTGTTTACCTGGGCCTCCACAAGTACAAACATCAGTTAATACAAAGTTCTTATCTCTGCTGGTAGAATTGCTGGAAGCCTGAATGGGGCTCAGTTCTTCCAGATGAATTTGGCTACAACACAACTAGGGCTTCTTTGCCCCAAAGTGATGTGGGTAGTGGTCCTCACCACTTAAGAAACATTTCAGAGCATATTTCCCAGTGCTAAGATTTTTCTAGAAACAGGCTGTGGCTCCTAATGCAGCTGGTTTACCATTGAGGAGGGAAATGATCCTAGCTGAGTAGGGACCAGTGGTCCCTGGAACACAGCAAATCCTCTTGGCAAAGGGCTTTATGCTTCCTTTTAACTGAAAGTTTTCCACTCATGAGGCCGTGGAAAGCTTTTAAGACACAAACAATAGAGGTGAGGCAAAGCTACTAAATGTTTTAAAGGCCTTCAAAATTGCTCATCAGCTAGAGCAGTTTATAATAAAACTGTTCTGGGTTACAAGAAAGACAGAGAGAGCTCAAGAAAGGACAGGCAGAATCAACAAGCAAGGTACAGACTTTGTTCCTACCTTGTATAACCTGAATAATCCCACTGATCCTGTGTGACACCATAAATAAAGTGACTCACGGAACTTCTCATGTATTATTTAGCTACAAAAAGGCCAATCAAAGTTTGTTCTGAGCCATCAGCTACCCCACAGACGTGACCGTGAAAAGGTACATAGATCACAGCCTGCCTACGTGCCAACAACACACGTGGTAGGCACATCCGCTCCTGCCACCTGGCTATGCTGGGGTCAGACTAAGAATACACAATGCAATATGATCTGATTTCACAAGCAGAAAACCACAGAACTTAATTGCGGGCAACTCTTAATTTTGCTGCTTGGGACAAATACCTGACGGTGACTCTACCAATGACGTGAGAAGTGCGTTTTCCCTTTGGACTGCTAAGACAGCTGGTCTCACTCCCACAGTTGCAAAGAGGGGGAATTTTGCTCTGCTCTAGGCTTTGGGGAGTCCAGAAACCAAAATCTTTTTAAAGGGAATGAGCCTTTCATAGGAGATAGTGTCAGGAAGCTCGCCTTGAGGGGGGCATGGCAACCTACTCCAGTATTCTTGTCTGGAGAATCCCATGGATAGAGGATCCTGGCAGGCTACAGTCCAGAGGGTCACAAAGAGTTGGACACAACTGAAGCAACTAAGCATGCACACACAGAGACATAGTGGTGATACCGTCACTCTTGCCAACCAAACCATCTATCTTGTTATCGAGAAGTAAGCTCCATCCAAGAAGCATTCCATAAAATTTTCAACAGGAACATTTGCATTGCAACATATACAGCTAAGAGTTTAAGATGCATTCTATATTCGATGCAGAGGGAAATTTTGTATAAGGAGTTAGCTTCAACTTCTGATGTCAATGTCACAATGTATTCCACCTTCCAAGGACAGCCAAAGATCATGTGGGAATTGACTGGTGCTTTTATTCATCTCCAATAACAGACTAACATTAACATTTATTTCTAAAACCAAAATTATTTATAAAGCATGAAATCACTCGATAGAGCATTTGCTCATGAAGTTTATAATCATGGAAAACTTTAGCTTTCAGATGCTTATCATTTGCTAATGCCCTTTTGGTGAACTTGAAGCAGAATAGGCCTCCAGTGTGCAAGAACTTGAAGGTAAATACAGCTGCTAACTTTTAATTCATTTGTTTCTGAATATACTGTGTATCCATGCCTAAGCTCTGTGTGTGTGTGTGTGTGTGTGTGTGTGTGTGTGTGTAGCATTTTTTAGAGCCACAAAGCACAATATTACAACTCTGGATGAATAGATTGAGATTAAAACAAAACTAAGTAAAAATATATAATTTCAAAAAGAAAAGGGCATGGTAATTATTTTTGTGTAATTCTTTTTTTTTTTTTTTTCAAATCAGAGCTTTAACAAGCAATTTTTATGCTGGTGAATTCAGAGATCAACTGACACTTCTTTTCTCTCCATCCTCAATTCTCATATTAAAGAACAAAAGAACTCATTAGCGCAGAAAACTGAGTTAGGTTTTCTTCCTGACCTTTATAAAGCCTTTCATCCAGATGAAATTTAATTAAGTTTAATATTGATATGGACATAGCAGAGGACAGGAAAGTTAAAGCAAAAGGACAGGCAATTTGGTTATATGTTTATTTTGGTAACCTTTATCTAGCTGTGTGTGTGTGTGTGTCTATATACCTTTTGAGCACGTCACAAAATACAAGGTGGGCACCTCACTGGAAATATCACCTCTGCTGCTCATCACCATTAAACTCCAGATTTCTCATACATTGCATTAAAGCATTGTTTTGTTTTATCTTAATCTTTTAAAAATAATCTATTTGGCTACACTGGGCCTTATTGCAGCATGTGGGATTTAGTTCCCTAACCAGGGATCAAACCTGGGCCCCCTGCATTGGGAATGCAGGGTCTGAGCCACTGAACCGCCAGGGAAGTCCCTAAAGCACCGCTGACAACTAAATGCACAGATTTTTTTGGACAAACCACACACTCTACCATTATTAACACCCTTCCCTGACTTAGTGTTCCAATTACCTGACTGGAAACCTAGCAAGTTCTGTTTGGGATCGGGGGGAACCCAGGAAAGGGCAGTGATAAGCACCCTACCTGGGGGAACACTGGGCTCGGAGGGCCCCAGAGAGGCCTGCACACCGTGTAGACTGCGCTCTCCGTTTCACTGACCCCAGGGACTCTAGTACAGGGGTGCTTCTCTGATGGAACCCTGAGTGATAAACCTTCCATGCAATCTTTCTGCACCATCTTCTCCACGGCTGTACCAGGGACCCACCTACAGCCTCACTGCACAATTGACTCACATGCCTGGAATGAAGCCACCACACACTCCAATTCCACTATAATCTCCCTCCATCTTGTCTTCTCCCTTTTACCTCTCCCTGCACACCAGGTAGGAAGACTTTTCTGTGATGCTCCAGATCCCATGGAAGCCTTGCTCTCTTATTTTCATGCCTAAGGGCTAGCAGACCCTGTCTTTTCCACCATGGACCTGGCTGAATGAGGTTACTAAACACTGGAGGAAAAGTGTATGGAGAGTCACAGTTAGATACAAACTCACAGCAGCTAATACGTTGGCTTATAAGTATATTAGCAATAGAAATCTTAATTTTGAGATGATGTTGTGGTCATTGGCAAAGCTTTCTGACTGAAACTGTTCTCAGAAAATTCAAATCACAATTTTCTCAGAAAAAGGCTCCATTATCAATATTGAGGTTTCCCTGGTGGCTCAGATGGTAAATAATCTGCTGGCAATCCAGGGGACTCAGGTTCGATACCTGGGTCAGGAAGATTCCCTGGAGAAGGGAATGGCAATCCACTCCAATATTCTTGCCTGGAGAATTCCATGGACAGAGGAGCCTAGTGGGCTACAATTATGGGGTCTCAAAGAGTCGAACATGACTGAGTAACTAACACACACACACGTACACCCCAATATTGAGTTCAGTGGCTTCTGGGAAGTAAGAGAGTTAAACCCTAAAAATACTACCAAATAGGTTAAAAATAAAATTCAATCACCTTAATTCATTTTAAAAATACATATATGTAGGTAGGAAGTTTAGGAAGAGAGTAGTCTTATTTCAGACTCAGTGGTCACATATATTTCAAAGAGGTCACTAAGAAATGGGAAAGAACGGAAGTAGAGCCAATATATTATAACAACTATCAATGGAGTATAACCTTTAAAAATTGTCAATCATTATACTGTACGTCTAAAACTTATATAACGTTGTACATCAACTACACTTCACTTTTGTTTTTTAAAAAAGGAGACAAGTGGGAGGGAAGAGAAGAACCTAGAAAGACAGGGAAACAATCAAGTCACCAAAAAGAAAACTTCTCCTTGGAAAGTTTACCCCTCCCAGCGGCCACTCAGGACACCTCTCTCTTCAGGAAATGGGATCCAAGAGAAAAGAAGGCCCGAGGTTTCCCTCTCAAAATCTCAAAAGAGCTCGAGGTGATAGCCATGTGAACGGAAGACGGTCTCTGGAGACCCAGGTCAGCACACATTCAGCAAGCACTTAATTCAACACTCATGCCCCCAGGACTGGGCAAAAGCCACAGGGTATCTAATACAGAGTGATGTTAAGTTAGAAAGAGAAAAACAAACATGTATACTAACACATATATGTGGAATCTAGAAAAATGGTACAGATCAACCTATTTCCAAGGCAGAAATAGAGACACAGACGCAGAAAATGGACATATGGATGTAGCGGGGAGGGGAGGGCTGGCGGTGGTGGTTGGAAGAATTCGGAGATTGGGAGGGACATACATTCACTACCATGCATAAACAGGTAGCTGGTGGGAAGCTGCTGTGTAGCACCGGGAGCTCAGCTCAGTGCCTGTGATGACCTAGAGGAGTGGGACGGGTGAGAGAGGTCCAAGAGAGATGGGATATATGTATACAGATAGCTGATTCACTTCATTATACAGCAGAAGCTAACACAGCATTGTAAACCAACCATATTCCTAAAAATAGATGCTTTGAAGGTACTAAAAGATTAGCGTATACCCTGTAAACAATTAAAAAGCAACTAAAACACCACCACTTAATGGCAATTTGTGCAAATTGCCATGTGAGCATTTGAGAAGAAGGTCCCAAGTACTCTAACAGGACCATGCAGGACACCTCTCAGAGAAGAGTCTCCCTAAGGACTTGAAGGGTAAAGAAGCATTTCTCATGTTGACAAGATGAGCACGGTAGGGTGGTGGAAGGGGTGCTGACCTCCATGAGAGTGAAGATATGAGCAAAGTTTAGCAGATTTGACAAGGATGTCATGCCCTAAATAAATAGGTCTGACGAGGGTGTGTCAGGAAATGAGACTGCTTAGGGAGACAGGGGCTGGATCACTGATGTCAACACAGGGGTGAAATGATCAGATTTTTGTGTTAGTAATGTCATTTCTGGGAACAGAAGGGGCTGGGCTAAGGGCAAGGAGGTTGGTATGAAGGATTCCAGTGGTAGTTTAATAGCCAGATGAGACATGGTGAGCATCCACATCCAAACACTGAACCAAGTAAAAAAAGGACACAAAAAATATCATTTAGGAAGTAAAATAATAGGAGTTTGAGGACTATTTCCGTGCAGATGTTCATTAAGGAAGAAAGTGAAATCTAGGCTAATTGAGAGATATTTGGCATGAAGAGCAATGGGGTGAATGGTAAAACCATCACCCAAATGTTATCTTTGAGGTGTTAGTGGAGAAAAAGGGGAGACAGATGAATGGACAGGACTGAAGCACAGGACAAAGTTGTGGCCCAGAGAACAGACATAAGCCAGGAAGTATGCAAGAAGAAGAAAACGCCATGAATGTGACTGTTGAGCAAAGCAGACAGTAGCGGCTTTTTGACTTTCTACACTCATGGACCCTTAACACGCTGGTCGATGCCGTGAGCCTAATCCCTAAAAATGCACATATGCAAATACAGAAAAGGCATGATTTAGAGGAAATTCATCTGTGAACTCACAGATTAAGTGTTCCTAGTATAAAGTAAGAAGAGAAGAGGGCTTAGGAAGGAGATAATTACAAAATAGGGTCCAAAAGAAACTGCAAGAACTGCCAAGAAAAACTATGCCTCCATAGTGACTGCATATCACTCCTTCTATAAATGTACGTGAAACTGTGGGTAGTGCAGATCGACAGCACAGGGCTACAAAGCAAAGTTTTAGTTTGGTGGCTTTTTTTTTTTAATTTTACGGAAAGTTTCTGACATATTCAAAGTAGAGGGAACAGTATAATGGAGCCCCTTGTAATCTGCGTCTGAACTTCAAGAATTGTAAACTCACATAATTTCAGTTCAGTTCAGTCGCTCAGTCGTGTCTGACTCTCCACGACCCCATGAACCGCAGCACGCCAGGCCTCCCTGTCCATCACCAACTCCTGGAGTATACCCAAACCCATGTCCATTGAGTCGGTAGTGCCATCCAACCATTTCATCCTCTGTGGTCCCCTTTTTCTGCCCTCAATCTTTCCCAGCATCAAGGTCTTTTCCAATGAGTCAGCTCTTCACATCAGGTGTCCAAAGTATTGGCGTTTCAGCTTCAACATTAGTCCTTCCAGTGAACACCCAGGACTGATCTCCTTTAGGATGGACTGGCTGGNCCAGCATCAAGGTCTTTTCCAATGAGTCAGCTCTTCACATCAGGTGTCCAAAGTATTGGCGTTTCAGCTTCAACATTAGTCCTTCCAGTGAACACCCAGGACTGATCTCCTTTAGGATGGACTGGCTGGATCTCCTCGCAGTCCAAGGGATTCTCAAGAGTCTCCTCCAACACCACAGTTCAAAAGCATCAATTCTTTGGTGCTCTCCTAAATATCAGTATCTACCTATAAAAGGACTATACTAAAGAATACATAGCCATGACAACATCATCACATCTTAAAACATAATAATCAATCCTTAAAATCATCAAGTACCCAGTTAGTATTCAACTTGCCCCAATTGCCTCATATTTTTTCATTTTATTTTCATTTCGGTTAAATCAGGATCCAAATTAGGTGCATACATTGTACTGGCTGATGAGGCTCTATAGTCTCTTAAGCTACAGGTTCCCCTTGCATGTCTGTCTTTTTTCTCTTTTAAACTCCCTTACTTATTTATTCTGTAAAGTTGTTTCATTTTGTTTAATTTTGCTGACTGCATCCTTGAAGTATCATTTTAAATTTATTTTATTCCTCTGCATCCTGTATCTTGGTACTTGGATGTAGAGATCTGATTAGATTCAGGGTCAATATTTTAGAAAGAATACTTCCTAGGGAGTGTTGATTCCATCAGGAGACATACAAGCAGGGTTTTGTAAAAGATGGGGCTGACAAATCATGCTTATCTGCTGTGGAAAAGAAGTCAGTGGAAAAGGCAAGGTTGAAGAACAGGAAAAAGCATGGCATAAAAGACACTGGATGATGAAAAAAGAAACAGAAAAATATAAAAACCAACCATTTCTTCTGCTCATAAACCATCACATTCTCTTGGACCATTTCAAGCAACCCTGAGCGTCTCTCTTCGAGGTAGTAACTGACACCCATCACAATAATCCTAAAGGCATCAAAAAGACTAAATTATTTTGCATTTACTTTGATGAAAAGTGTGAGGCATTTCCTGATTTTTAAAGTGTCTATTATTAGAATGTTCAGAATTAGAAGCTTCTGTTCTTGAAGAATTAATCTCCCAAGAAAATTCATTCAAGAGGGGTCTCTACAATATAACTCATATGAGTAACTATTTTGTCTTATAAACACAAAGTCCACATAATCACATCCTTCAACCCTACAAGGGAAATATTTAGCCAATAATATAACATTGACATAAAACAGTAATAAGGAGCAAGATCTAAGGTTATGTATGCCTTTTGAATTATTTTTTGCCATTTTCCTCACATGACATTTTTTTTCCTAAGGACCAGAATTTTTTACAAAATGCAACTGTAAGAAACAGAGTCCATTAACCAATGCCCCCTAAGGGACACATTCTTTCTGTCAACCTACCCTCTGGAAAAATCTGTCTCATTGTCTGTGACTTTTCTCCTGTCCCTGCCTCAAAAGAACAAATTCTATTTCAACATCTATAGCAAGTATGTTCCGATTCACTGAGTGTTCCCGTGCACTATAATTACCCTGCCATTAGGAACAAACGCCAGCCCTAAAAACAAAGCAGGGCTTAATTTAAAGTGCAGCAGTATCAGGTTTTTTTAAAAGGGCTCAGATAAATTAGAAGGCTTTTCATTATAAAATTTTATATTCTGAAAACTTTCATCTAAAAACAAGCCTGCTAAAAAACATCTATAAAAACATCTATAAACACATTAGCGAGGTGAGTTTATGAGGATGAATGGACAAGTTAAAAATCAAACAGTGTTTCTCAGATGCCAGTCTGTCGACCAGTGACAGCCCGCTGTGAAATGCAAAAAAAAAAAAGAAGAAGAAAAACAAACACGGGCAACATATTAAATTTTCCATAAAACTTTACTCATCCATTACGGTCCAACTCAAACATTATCTCTGTGAGGAGGTCTTTCCACATTTATTATGGAAGTACTCATCCACCATCTTTCTATCGTCCCCTATGGAGTCACATATATATAAATTACAGCACAAAACCCATACACGTGACCACTGAACAAATACTGTATCCACACATATCCACACACTGAGATTATGACAGGCGAGACAGAATCTTCTTTGCTTAGAAGACTGCTTTCTTTCTCTCCCTAGATAGGGGACCACGTCGTGTCTTTGTCCTAGCATAAGTCCATCTTGGGGTTTGTTACGTGTTTGTCAAATGCTTAGATGAAGCACAATTAGTCTCAATTTCCTCATAACGACCTGGCAAGGTGGAGAGTAGAAATATTATATATTCATTTTCATGTGAGGAAATCAGGTTCAAAGTACTGTGACTTCCCTAAAGTCTCACAGCTAGTAAGTGGATACCTGGAACCCAGTCCATTTTGAGAGGCAGAGCCCTCCAAAGAGACACAAGTTAAACAAAGTGGGATAGTAGGCTGTACACTCCAAATTTTTGGAGGCTGTAATTCTCTGCACCCACCCCAGAGCAGTATCTTTTTTTTTTTTTTTTTTTTAATTTTTACAATGGTGTGTTGGTTTCTGCCATACACTTTCATAGCAGCACTGTCTACAATAGCTAGGACATGGAAACAACCCAGATGACCACTGAGAGATGAGTGGATAAAGATGTGGTACGTATATACAGTGGAGTATTGCTCAGCCATGAAAAAGAATGACTTTGAGTCAGTGCTAGTGAGATGGATGAACCTAGAGCCTGTTATACAGAATGAAGTAAGTCAGAAAGAGAAAAGCAGTATTTTTATAATTGAAAGAATTTTCAATTACCAGCTCATCTGAGAAGGCTGTGACTTATATCTGATCACTCTGGGAAATGCTGCCTATGTCTCAGGACTGGGCCTTATCCCCTTCCACCCAAAGGCTCTAAACACAGTGGAACCCCAGCACTTCAGGCTCTAATTGGATTTCTGGGCCTGATACCCTTGTTTCAGGGACTCCAGACCAATGGGAACCCACCCCCGTCTTACTATCCCTTCTGCAGCTCTGGAAAAGGGGGCAAGTTAAAGGGACTGAATGGAATAATAATCAAGTAGCAGGGACTTAAGTACTATCCCTCCACAGAAACATGGGGTTTAGGAAGGAGAGATGTGGACCCCAGAGGAATCAACTGTATCATTAGCAGAGAAAAGAACTTGAGGTAGAATGCTTTCCCAGTGCTCCTGAAAGAACACCAAGCAGGCAAACTCTCTTGAACAGGCACAGTGTTTATAAAGGAAATCTTGCTTCGAGGGCTCCAGGAGTTCACCCTTGGGCATATGCCCATGGTGATCGCTACTGGAGATGAAGTCTCCTTCTGAGAGAGAAGGAAGGAAAGTTACCGTGGTATTTATAGACTGGTAAGCTGGTGGAATATAAAACCTGGCATCCAGTGGCAAACACAACTTTGAATGTTAAAACCAGGTGACTATTCACATCAGAACAGCGACTGCACTCTCAGTTCCAAAACACTGAAAAGCAGGTTAGGTAAGATCTAGCAGTACATGTAATAATCTCACCCAGAGCTATTTATGCAGGGCACACAGGAACGGCCCACAGAAATCAAATAACTCTGCATGTAAGGAGTATAGAAACGCTAAGTATATGATTAAGGGATTTTGCACCTAAACCGCAGGGAAGACCCTGCAGGAAGGGGCCCTCCCTTCAGGAAAATGCTTTATTCAGAACTGCTTTATTCGTGTTGTCTTCACATTTAAAGCCCGCCATAATACTACTGTTATTTACTGACTTTGAACTATAGTGTTTCACGGAAGGTAGACAGAAAAGGAGAATGGAGCAGAGACCAAATAAATTAAAATGTCACACAGCATTAAATTATTTAAAACACTGATCTCTATATTACATTCTGAATCACCGGCAACACGCACACAGAGCACTGAACCATCCAACCCACTGATAAGGCTGCCTGTCACATTCCTCTGATTTAGAACTTTTTTTTTATGTACACAAATATTTTTGTTCAGCACAGAATGTATCCAGGAAGATGGAGATAAAGATCAACTGTAGAAGAATAAGAATTTTAATCTTAACAATCAAACAAGTGGGCTAGGGTCCTAACAATATTTCTAGATCTAATCAAAATCATGACCCTGAGAGCAAAATTAACTTTCCCAATCAGGTTACAGGATTAGAGCCAAACTGGCAAACGTCATAGGGAAACTAAGGTTCAGTGTAAGCAAAGCTGCAACAATTCTAACTAGAGCTACCCTGTCCCCTTACGTTGTCAGCTAAAAGGGAGGGGGTCATCACCATTTATGAGGGTTAATTAGTGCTAGGCACTTTACAGATGTAACATTTCATATAATCTTTATCATATTCTCCTGTTAAATATTATCTCCGTTGTGCACATGAGGAAATAGAAACTCAGAGAGGCTGATGACTCGGATAATGCCACTGCTCGTAGAATCAGACCTGGTGCTCAATCCATCTGACCCTAAGATCCTTCTCTACTCAGAGATTCTGTGATTACAACTGTTAATTCACACCTGCCATTCTACTGAATATTGTGTGTAAGGCGCTAAGCAATTTACAAACATCTTCTCATTTAATTTAATCATTACCATAGTAATATGAGGTGTTAATATTCCCATTTACACATGAATATATTGAGGTTAGAAGGGTTAAGCAGCTTGCAAGGTCATCCAAAGAGTAGGGGGAAAGTTGGGATTCAAATCAAGTTCTCTTTGACCTAAAAATCCATGGTGCCCTCTTCTAGGACTGTTCCATCCACTGACCACAATATAACTGAATGGAGTCCAAGGTTTTGGCTGTGTCATTTGCTGATATCCACTCATAAGATTACTAATGAATATCAATCCCAACAAACACCTGCTGCACATGAAGCATTGCAGAATGCACCCTATCCATTTCTTTTATTATTGTCAAATTCTTTAACATCTTCTAAACTATGACAAAAGATTGAATGTTATCTTGGATTTACAGCAGCTTTAACTACACAAATAAATTTCCAACTAGCTCAGAATTGTACTTTTACTAGACAGTGTTGCTCGTGTATGCTCACTTGTGTCCGAATCGTTGCTACCCTCTGAACTGTAGCCCACCAGGCTCCTCTGTCCATGGGATTTTTCCAGCAAGAATACTGGAGTGGATTGCCATTTCCTTCTCCAGGGGAGATTCTGGATCCAGGGATCAAACCTGCATCTCTGATGTTTCCTGCATCACAGGTGGATTTTTACTGCTGAGCCACCTGGGAAGCCGAAACAGTATTACCAGGCAGTATAAGCAGGGTGGTTAAGATGACTAGCTCATCTACAAAATGGGGATGACATCATTTATCATAAATGTGCACAGCATTGACACATAACCGGCTACTGCCCTCTTTTGGAATTGGGTCTTTCAGGTCAAGTAAGAATAAAAATCTAAGAAACAAACTAATAAAAATTGTGTCATTAGACACAGAAATAGAAGCCTGGAATCAAACATCTGATTTTGGGCAGGTCTGATACCTGATTTCTAGACAAACTAGATATATCCCCAGGTGGCGCTAGTGGTATAAGAACCTGCCCGCCAATGCAGGAGACATAAGAGACGTGGGTTTGATCCCTAGGTCAGGAAGATCCTCTGGAGAAGGGCAAGGCAACACACTCCAGTATTCTTGCCTGGAGAATCCCATGGACAGAGGAGCCTGGCAGGCTATAGTCCATGGGATCGCAGAGTCGGACATGACTTTTTTTTTTTAAAGCATGCATACATAAAAAAATTAAAACATTCCTCAGTGTATGAAGGAAGAATTTAAGAAAAGCACTGTGGGAATTAATAAATGGAGAAAGAGAAGTAAAAGATGCAGCATAGTTAAGCAGGGAATGAGGAGAAGCATGGTAACTCACTAAAAATAACTCAATCACAAAACCAAGAGGAAGCTGCATTGAGGTAAAAATGAATATGTATCCTGGGAATGGAAATTTCCACCAACCGAAAGAGGAAGCTTTCTTCTATTAGAAGACTTAGAATTTTAAGGAGGTACATCTCCCCTGATGCCTCTCCAAAAGGAGTGGGTAGAATTTCAGTTTACCCAGGGTGTTGGGTCTAACAATAACAAGAACAAAAAACATCAAATAGGACCCTTCAGTTCAAATTATAGGGAGAACTTGGTAAGGTTTTCCCCTGGTATCTCCGATGTATCTCTGCCATCAACATTCAAAAGGAAATGCAACATTTCTAGGACTTGATTTTCTTGGAAAATGTAGAAGCTGGCTGGCCTCTCAGACAGGTTCCTTTAATTGGGAAAGGTAATTTTTTTAACATAAATGTTTAATGCATAACTTAATACATACTTATAAGGGATGTACACTTCACAAACTTTATAAAGCACTCCTCTCTCCTTCATATATAGATATTTGTCATTCATGGGATAGCCTTTAAAGGGTCAGAAATGTTTCCCCAAACTAATTATATTAGAATATGTTTGTTCAACTTCTTAGTAAACTTCTTTCAAAGAAGCTTTTTGAATCTATCAGATTTCCTCAAGGCAAATATTCAGTTTTCTCTAATACTTAAAAAAAGAAAATAATGAAATTGACATATTTTCTGGGTGTTAATCATCTTAAGGCAAGTCTCAATTATGCTCATTTCTACCAAGGCAAACAATATCCACTGCGGAGAAATTAGTTATCACTTCCTCCCAACAATCATTTTAAAATCTGACATAGTAGACCCTCATTCTTATGAGACTCAGCCCTAATCAGAAGTGAAAAACAAGTTTAACATTATTTGGGAGGGGTAGTGGTTTCTTTAGATAAACTGATTTGTAATCAAGCTGAATTCATTTGTTTAATTAATTTTTATTGGCATATAGTTGCTTTACAACATTGTGTTAGTTTCTATTGCGTAGCAAAATGAAGCAGCCATACACATACGTATATCCTCTTCCTTTTGGACTTCTTCCCATTCAGGTCACCACACAGCATTAACTAGAGGTCCCTGTACTATACAGAATGTTCTCAGTCATCTATTTTATACCTTCCCAGGTGGCGCTAGTGATAAGGAACCCGCCTGCCAATGCAGGAGACGTAAGAGAGTCCTGGTTTGATCCCTGGGTCAGAAAAATCCCCTGGAGGAAGGCATGGCAAACCACTCCAGTACTCTTGCCTGGAGAATGCCATGGACAGAGGAGCCAGGCAGGTTATAATCCACGGGATTGCAAAGAGCTGGATACAACTGAAGCAGTTTAGCATGCATGCAGCACCAATAGTGTATATATGTCAATTCCAACCTTCCAATCCATCCTATCCCCTCTTCCCTTGATATCTATATATTTGCTCTTTACATCTGTATTTCTATTTCTGCTCTGCAAATAAAATCATCTATACCATTTTTCTACATTCCACACATACATGTTAATATACTTCATTTAAATTTCTGCTAAGTTAACAACCACATAAACCTTAAGAAAGCATCAGGTTCACTTCTACTTTTTCATACTATCTTTATTTTGATCACCTTTATAACTCTTAAGCCCAATAATGTACTGATACGAGGAATCTCAAACACTTTAAAAATCTAGGCATTATCGGCTAACATCTATTTTAACTAAATCACAAAATATTTCCTCTAAAAAATGCAACCTCTGACTTTTCCAGTGTCTTATAAATGTGTTTGTGTTAATAAAAGGCTTCTACAGAGAGATTTTCAATGGAGTGACGTAAAAAAAGGCTTTTGAAGTCAGATAGCTCTGGGGTAGGGTCTGGACTCTGTCACATACCAAACAGTTTTATCCTCATGGCCAAGATGAGGAAATGCCCTTGAGAGATGAAGCAATCTGCTAGGATGGAACAGCCAATGAGAATTCCAATGAGAATTCCAACCTGAGCAGTGCGACTCCAGGCAGCCCAAAGATGTACCTTACCAATGAAGCTTGGCAAGAATTGTCTGTAGTTGTTGAATATTTCTCACTGAAGACATCCTTGTTGCATTGAAAGCAACCATATTCCCTAGGCTCTCTCCCAGTTGTAAAGAACTTTTTCAGAGCCTCAAGTATTCAAGAACAACCAAACACAGCCTACCTACTCTCAAGGGGCCCACATAAAGGAGTACAGTCTATCAGGAGTGCTTCCCAACCAGAGACTACCAATGGATTCTACATGTGCCAAGATACAAACAAAAAAGATGCTCTGTGCATCTGCGCCAACCCAAGCTCCCCTGCCCTCGGTAGTCTTGAGCAAGCTTGTCTATGAACCCCAGTGTGCCTAGCCAAGGTGATGATTTTCTACAGGTCCTGCGAAGTGAGCAAAGGATGAGAAGTGCACAATGGAGGGGCTGCCAGCAAGAGGGACAGGTCTGCTCTGCCCACACCAAGTCATCCAGACAGAGCACTGCCAAGGAGAACCGAGGGACTTCTCTGGGTGACCTAGACAAGTCCCGAGATCCCTTCTGGCCCCCACATCCCTGAAGGTGAAATATAATTGATGGATGAAATTTTTCTCAGGATGGTACCTGCTCAGGATTCCCAGGGTAACCCAGAGTTTGGAATTAAAGCTTAGTTCTATGTGACACGCATCAGCAATGAGGAAGAGAGTCTATTTTTGAGAGCACCTACGAATGTGACCTTTTTTAGCCTTCTTAGCTTGTTTTTTTCCCCCCCTCTACTGTGAAAAGCCCGTAAAATGGTATTATGGCTGCAAATTAAACCTAACTTCCTCTGGGCTCCACCCAGCAAGCACACAGACAACCTGATACCTCCAGCCCTCCAACCCAGCTTCACCCACAGCCGTTGTCTGTCTTTACATTTGGGGTGTGACACCAGGAGGAAAAAAATGAAAAAGATCCTCATGCATGATAGGAACCAACATACTAAACTAAGAGAGGAGGGAAAATAAGAGCCAGGAGAAGGTTTGGGTGCGACTTCTTACTTGAGAAAGTAGCTCCTTAGTCTGTGTTTGTGTTACTGAAACAAGCGCCTTGGTTGTGTGTCACTGGTTCACTTTCTGAGTGCAGCCTGGAGTGGGCTTGATCCGAAGACCAAACCCCTTTTTTTGCTACCAGGGTGATTTTGCTTCCTGAAATGAACAGTTGTTGAAATGTAGTGGAGGGAGGGAAAGAGAGGAGGGAGAAGAGAGAGATTCCTTCCAGGATGAGACCGACACATTTTTTTTTAAAATTTCACTTATTTATTTTTTTATTTCTGGCTGTGCTGGGGCTTCGCTGCTGTCTCGGGCTGTCTCTAGGGGTGAGCGGGGGCTACTCTCTAGCTGCGACGCGCAGGCTTCTCATTCTGGTGGCTTCTCTTGTTGAGGAGTCTGGGCTCCAGGAGCGTGGGCTTTGGTGGTTGTGGGTCCCGGGTTCAGGTGCCCTGAGGCATGTGGTATCTTCCAGGACCAGAGATCGAACCCATGTTCCCCGTACTGGCAAGCAGATTCTTAGCCACTAGACCACCAGGGAAGTCTTGAAACATTTTAATATTGTCCGAACAAAAACGGCCAGAGGATTTCTTCAGCCCATACTAATAGCCGTCCCACAGGACTGCTCTTTCGTCTCATCTCCTCTTCCCTACAAAGGATGGATGCCCCATGGCTGGCTTTTTCCTACCCTTTGGGTCTCAACTCAGAGGTTCTGTCGTGGGAGGGAACTCCTGAGATTCCTCCTCCTTCCACACCCCAGTCACTCAGCCTCACTGCCTCAGTTTCTTGACTTCACAGAACTTGGTATCTTGTGGGCAGTTTCTTTTTCCTTGATTACGGCTGCTGCCCCTTCTTAGCACAGATGTTCCAGGAGCCTTGTCTGCCTTGTCACAGCTGCATTCTCTGTGTCACAGCACACAGACCAGTGCCTGCCACTGTTGAATGATCAATAAACAACCAAGGGAGAGAGACAGCTAGAGGGGTAAGGGAACGGGACAAGGCCCAGGAAGGCAAGGGGAGGCAAAGGCAAAAAGTGGTTAGCAACGAGTCAACAGGGCAACGGAGCAGGATGGCACAGGTCAGGATGATTTTTCAACCTTCACCGAAGCCTGCTGCTGAGCCATGGGCTCCTAGCGGGTGGGCAGGACTCGGTTCGAAGCTACTCTGCCTCAGACCACACAAGTGATGATTTCTCTTTATGCTGAGTATTTTTATTGGGCACACACTCTGCTACGCTCCCCATGTGTGTGCACCTTCCAAATCTCCATGCTGACCCCTCCCATTTCTTCACATCTAAGATTCAACCTTTACTCTCAACTGATAGTTACTACCTACATAGTAAAGAAAAGAGGTGCCATGATGAAAGAATTATTCTATCTTTACAATAACTCCACCAACTTGGCGGCATCTATTCCACATACTCTGCCTTCCAGCTGGTTACAATGCCAACAGTATTCCTTCTGCTAAGGCCAACCTCCCCACTCCTTCTCATCTACCAACGCTGTCTCTCCTGCATCGTTCCCTTTTTTTCCTGTATCATCAGCACCTCCCTTTCTGTTGGATCATTCACATCCTTTTTTTTTTTTTCCCCTTGTAGCCCTGTTGGGCTTTGGTTCCCACCACGCTGCTATCCTTAGATTTTTTGAATTCTTCCCATAGGTAATGGGAGTCATTGGGAGCACCTTTGTAGGCAAGCCGTACGTTCAGATCTGCACTTTACAAAGACAAGGGACACCATGTGTGCACTACATGTTTTAAATCAGTCCTTTCTCAGTCCCTTGGAAAGACAGAACTGGAAAAGAAAGTCTTTTGCATACCCACTTTCTCTCTGCCAGCCCACTAGAAAGCAGTGAGCACTACTCTTGGCACCTGAGCAGGGGGAAAAGGGTTTTCCTTGGCTATGGTTTTGGACCAGAGTGGGGGCTTCCCTAGTGGCTCAGATGGCAGAGAATCTGCCTGCATCACTCCCTGAGTTGGGAAGATCCCCTGGAGAAGGGACTAGCTACCCACTCCAGTACTCTTGCCTGGAGAATTCCATGGACAGAGAAGCCTGGCAGGCTACAGTCCATGGGGTCACAAAGAGTCAGACACAACTGAAGTGACTAACATCTAGGGAAGATCCAGGGCAAAGAGGATTACCATGCACACACCTCCCACCCCATCCTACCTCCCCCTGCAACCAGAAAGGCTGCCACCTCTGCCATTCCTCTAGAGGCCAAGAGGAGGTGGCCAGGCACTGCTGTCTTGGACTGTGGCAGACAGCTACCTGCTTAAGGAATGGCCAGAGGAACGGTGAGTCCAGGGCTGTGGAAAAAGTTCACCCACTATGTCTGGGGACAGTTCAGAAATAGAGCATTACATATGGGTCCTCACTCTACAGACTAGAGCGAACCAAAGCATGTGGCTCTTGGGTCTGACTTAAATACCACTGATCCTGAGCTTTAGTGCCAAAATTCCATGACTGAATTAAGGTGTAAAAAAAATATTCTCAGACTTGTCTTTTGATATCAAATATAATCATGAAATGGAGAAGGCAATGGCACACCACTCCAGTACTCTTGCCTGGAAAATCCCACAGACGGAGGAGCCTGGTGGGCTGCAGTCCATGGGGTCGCTAAGAGTCAGACACAACTGAGCGACTTCACTTTCACTTTTCACTTTGACGCATTGGAGAAGGAAATGGCAACCCACTCCAGTGTTCTTGTGTGGAGAATCCCAGGGACCGGGGAGCCTGGTGGGCTGCTGTCTCTGGGGTCGCATAGAGTCACACGACTGAAGCAACTTAGCAGNTTTCTTGACTTCACAGAACTTGGTATCTTGTGGGCAGTTTCTTTTTCCTTGATTACGGCTGCTGCCCCTTCTTAGCACAGATGTTCCAGGAGCCTTGTCTGCCTTGTCACAGCTGCATTCTCTGTGTCACAGCACACAGACCAGTGCCTGCCACTGTTGAATGATCAATAAACAACCAAGGGAGAGAGACAGCTAGAGGGGTAAGGGAACGGGACAAGGCCCAGGAAGGCAAGGGGAGGCAAAGGCAAAAAGTGGTTAGCAACGAGTCAACAGGGCAACGGAGCAGGATGGCACAGGTCAGGATGATTTTTCAACCTTCACCGAAGCCTGCTGCTGAGCCATGGGCTCCTAGCGGGTGGGCAGGACTCGGTTCGAAGCTACTCTGCCTCAGACCACACAAGTGATGATTTCTCTTTATGCTGAGTATTTTTATTGGGCACACACTCTGCTACGCTCCCCATGTGTGTGCACCTTCCAAATCTCCATGCTGACCCCTCCCATTTCTTCACATCTAAGATTCAACCTTTACTCTCAACTGATAGTTACTACCTACATAGTAAAGAAAAGAGGTGCCATGATGAAAGAATTATTCTATCTTTACAATAACTCCACCAACTTGGCGGCATCTATTCCACATACTCTGCCTTCCAGCTGGTTACAATGCCAACAGTATTCCTTCTGCTAAGGCCAACCTCCCCACTCCTTCTCATCTACCAACGCTGTCTCTCCTGCATCGTTCCCTTTTTTTCCTGTATCATCAGCACCTCCCTTTCTGTTGGATCATTCACATCCTTTTTTTTTTTTTCCCCTTGTAGCCCTGTTGGGCTTTGGTTCCCACCACGCTGCTATCCTTAGATTTTTTGAATTCTTCCCATAGGTAATGGGAGTCATTGGGAGCACCTTTGTAGGCAAGCCGTACGTTCAGATCTGCACTTTACAAAGACAAGGGACACCATGTGTGCACTACATGTTTTAAATCAGTCCTTTCTCAGTCCCTTGGAAAGACAGAACTGGAAAAGAAAGTCTTTTGCATACCCACTTTCTCTCTGCCAGCCCACTAGAAAGCAGTGAGCACTACTCTTGGCACCTGAGCAGGGGGAAAAGGGTTTTCCTTGGCTATGGTTTTGGACCAGAGTGGGGGCTTCCCTAGTGGCTCAGATGGCAGAGAATCTGCCTGCATCACTCCCTGAGTTGGGAAGATCCCCTGGAGAAGGGACTAGCTACCCACTCCAGTACTCTTGCCTGGAGAATTCCATGGACAGAGAAGCCTGGCAGGCTACAGTCCATGGGGTCACAAAGAGTCAGACACAACTGAAGTGACTAACATCTAGGGAAGATCCAGGGCAAAGAGGATTACCATGCACACACCTCCCACCCCATCCTACCTCCCCCTGCAACCAGAAAGGCTGCCACCTCTGCCATTCCTCTAGAGGCCAAGAGGAGGTGGCCAGGCACTGCTGTCTTGGACTGTGGCAGACAGCTACCTGCTTAAGGAATGGCCAGAGGAACGGTGAGTCCAGGGCTGTGGAAAAAGTTCACCCACTATGTCTGGGGACAGTTCAGAAATAGAGCATTACATATGGGTCCTCACTCTACAGACTAGAGCGAACCAAAGCATGTGGCTCTTGGGTCTGACTTAAATACCACTGATCCTGAGCTTTAGTGCCAAAATTCCATGACTGAATTAAGGTGTAAAAAAAATATTCTCAGACTTGTCTTTTGATATCAAATATAATCATGAAATGGAGAAGGCAATGGCACACCACTCCAGTACTCTTGCCTGGAAAATCCCACAGACGGAGGAGCCTGGTGGGCTGCAGTCCATGGGGTCGCTAAGAGTCAGACACAACTGAGCGACTTCACTTTCACTTTTCACTTTGACGCATTGGAGAAGGAAATGGCAACCCACTCCAGTGTTCTTGTGTGGAGAATCCCAGGGACCGGGGAGCCTGGTGGGCTGCTGTCTCTGGGGTCGCATAGAGTCACACGACTGAAGCAACTTAGCAGTAGCAGCACAATCATAAAACCCAGCAAGTTCATTATTCCAATCTTAAAGATTTTGCAAAATTCCCATGTTCTCCATTTATCTTCATCGAATATCTTAACTCACCAAAAGCCTATAAATTTTGTAAGAATGTAGGGTTGTATTTTCCCTTCTTCCTTGCAGATGCACCAGCTCTCAAAAGAATGAATGATGAATGGGTATTAGTTATAAATACTCCAAGGCTAATGAGAACCAAAGATGAACTGTAGAAAAATCTGGTATTTGGGGAGAGCTGCTGCCATGTGCTGGAGTTAACAGGTCCTGACCTCATGTAAATTCCAGAGCTATTTTATCAGATAAGAAAATGAAAGCCACAAAGTACTCATAAATTACTGTACATTCAAACTTCACCAAATAGTTTTTAGTCAAAAGAAGCCTGTTTTTCAAAATATAAGTGACTGCTAATTGAAATATAAATTACATTTATGGACACTTTAAGGATTTTAATAGAATAGTTGTACGTCACTTCATTAGCTGTGCAGGAAAGAGAAACATTAATCAAAGTTCCACAAACAGTAAAATATGAAGAGGAACTCAGAGTGCAGAACATTCAGTGGAACAGGAGGCAGACTTGATTGACTGGAAACTTTCTTATTTTCTGACAGACACTTCTGTGCAGTATTACCTGTGCCAAAAGGTTCCCAAGATCACAGATTAAAGGTGGATGCTGCCAGAGTTAGCACTCCCCCTCCAAAAAAATCACCAGTTACATATGCATTTCAGATAAACAATAGCTCAGTTTTTAGTATAAGTGCATCCCATTCCACATGATGTCCTTACACTAAAAAAATCATTCATATTTTTAATATACTGTTTTGTATTCTATCTGGCAGGTGGTCTGCTAAGTCGCTAGGACATTTCAAACGAATACTGGAAGAATAGCAAATCCCTCTAGGTACCTTGAGTTGCCCTCAGACCAAAATCCAGAAACTCTTTCATGCCAGATGGCACTAAATATGACTAAGCAGACACCTCAACCCAACATCCACAGTGTCCATGGCAACACGTTCAGAAACTGTCTGCCTGCTTTCCTAATTTAAGTTGGAATCATACAATCACAGAATTTTAGAATTGGAGACTTGCATAGATTCCTTCTTCTTCTTTTTTTTTTTTTTTTTTAAGAAAAAAAATTATGTCATCTTCAGCGCAAAGAACTTTCCTACAACCAATCACCAACGTGGGAGTGAGAGTGATGCAGGCACCACATTTAACCACAGCAGAGCCAGGAAGATTCCAGGGCCCCTCCAGCCCCAGAATTTTTATTTTCTCAGTGTTAGCAACGTGTTCAGGGCCCTTTTTCCAAGTGGTGATACAAGCAAAGGAGAACTGGACTGTGAGCTCCTTGAGGACAGAATGGGTATTAAATTCATCTGTGTAACCCAAGAGTTTGGCATCTGCTGGGCCCTCAATGAATGTTTAATGAATAAATGAGTGATGGTGTGTATAGTCTTAAGTCACTGATACCAAATATGTGCTGGCTGGGGAGAGAGAGATAGGGAAAAGTAAAAGGCAGGGAGACCTGAGGGCAGGGGGACGGGAGGAGGCAGGATCGTCACAGCTCCTGCCCCAGGTCCCCCTTCCTTCTGTGCATCCAGTCCCCCAGTAGTGATGCGAAGATCTCCACACTCCCTGCCTGTGGGTTTTCAAGAAGGCAACCTGATTTCAGCCCAGTGTCCGCTCAGCCCCAGCTGCTTGCCTTCTCTAGGTTCTCCTTACCCATCACAGGCATGGGTAGTAGCCCATAGGTCTCACTGACCTACAGAAACAACTGCAAACTGAGTGTGTGTGTTGGGGTAAGGCGGGGGGGTGGGCAGTGGGAAATGAACCGAATACAAAAAGAAATGAGAACTACCAAATTGGCAAATGTTTGCCTAAATGTCTACAAAATATTACTTTAAGTCAACAAAAAAATGCAGTTCAATGCTCACATGGTTAAATATAAATCAGGTTGAATATAAGATAAGGGTACATGTGTGAGTGCTAAGTCACTTCAGTTGTGTTCGACTGCAACCCAGTGAACTGCAGCCCACCAGGCTTCTCTGTTCATGGGATTCTCCAAGCAAGAATACTGGAGTGGGTTGCCATGCCCTCCTCCAGGGGATCTTCCCAACCCAGGGATCGAACCCATGTCTCTTACATCTGCCTGCACTGGCAGGCGGGTTGTTTACCACTAGCACTACCTGGGAAGCTCCATAAGATAAGGGTGTTGTGTTGGGCACCCAGTTGTGACCAACTCTTTGCAAAGATAAGGGTACATTTTGTTAATTATCATACACCAAGAAGTATGACCAGGCTTCCCTGGTGGCTCAGATGGCAAAGAATCTGCCTGCAATTCAGGAGACCTGGGTATGATCTCTGGGTGAGAAAGATCTCCTGGAGAACAGAATAGCTACCCACTCCAGTATTCTTGCCTGGAGAATTCCATGGACAGAGCAGCCCAAAGAAATTTAGTCCATAGGGTCGCAAAGAGTTAGACACAACTGAGCAACCTACACTTCATTTCACTTCATGAAGTATGACCAGCCCTGTCCATGTTCCCCCCTCCTTCCCATCTGAAGCTATTCTAATGTAACTTACCTGGTCGATCATCTCCCACAGCATTTAGAAAAAGAATCATTTCTCCCGGTCCCTTATAACCTCCTATCCTCTTCCTTCTCAACACTACTCATTGCATTAAAGCCCTGATTTTAAATGCTGCTTCATGCAGCAAATTTGTAGGATTTTATACAGTCTTCTACAGTGATATACCAAATGGGACAGCTAGAGAATTCAGTGTAAGTTTGTTGGGGGGAACTCTAATGACTGAAGCACAAAAAGAGTCACAAATACTAAAAACAGCTTTTAAGGCATGCTCATCACTTGTAAATTACTGTGTTCAGTGGGGATACTGACACCTCACAAAACCCACTGAAGTGGGTGGGATCTATTATCATCCTCATTTTACAGACTAGGAAACTGAGACTGAGAGGAGGCGAAGTATCTTGCCAGAGATCACACACTGAGCCAGGATTTAAACTTAGACAACCCAGTCCTATTTGGAGGGGTGGAGGAGGGCAGGGAAGAGGTACTCCTGGGAGAGGGAAAAACCTGAGTAAGGTTAGAACAGAGGGGAGCAAGCTTGCTAGGCCCCAATCCATATTTTAAAAGATCAGGATTAGCATTAACTTGCCCCTTTACAATGCCCTTCCTCATATACTGTCCAATTTAGTCTCACATCCACAGTGAGGTCAGTAGGACTGACCGGGACTGACATCTGAGAACATGTGACCCAGTCACATGGGATGGAGCCAGCAGTCACAGCAAGTGTTCAGGACACATGCATGAGCCTTGTTCCACTCAATGAGACCAGATGAAAACAACAGCGCAACACTTAGTAGGAAAAAGTAAAGACTATGATACATTTTTTTTTTAATTTTAGAAATGCGAGATGACCGTAAGTTCAACACATGCTCACAAATACTATGCTTCAGCCAGTGCTCCTTTAAGATACAGATTTAGTTAAAAGGCATACAGACGGCCAAGGGTCACATGCAAAGTTGTTCAACACTGCTATTGGAGAAATACAAATTAAAATTGCAGTGAGGTATCACCTCACATCAGCCAGCATAGCTCTCATCAAAAAAATCCACAAATAATAAATGCTGGAGAGGATGTGGAGAGAAGGGACTCCTACACTGTTGTTCAACACTGCTATTGGAGAAATACAAATCAAAATTGCAATGAGGTATCACCTCACATCAGCCAGCACAGCTGTCATCAAAAAAATCCACAAATAATAAATGCTGGAGAGGATGTGGTGAGAAGGGACTCCTACACTGTTGGTGGGAGGGTAAACTGGTACAGCCACTATGGAGAACAGTATGGAGGGTCCTTAAAAAACTAAAGACAGAGCTACCATATGACCCTGCAATCCCACTTTTGGGTAAATATTCAGAGAAAGACATGACCCCAAAAGATACACAAACCTGGATGTTCATTGCAGCACTGCTTACAAGAGCCAAGACACGGAAGCAAGCTAAATGTCCATGGACGATGGAATGGATGAAGAAGATGCGGTACATATATACAATGGAATATTACTCAGCCATTGGAAAGAATGAAACAACAATGCCATCAGCAGCAACACAGATGGACACAGTGATTGTTATAGTGAATGAAGTAAGTCAAAGATAGAGAAGGAGAAATATTGTATGACACCCCCCATATGTAGAATCTAAAAAGAAACGATACTGATGAACTTACAAAACAGAAAGAGACTCACAGACATAGAGAAAGAACTTAAGGTTGCTGGTGGGAGGGATGGGGAGAAGGGATAGTTAGGGAGTTTGGGATGGATATGTATACCCTGCTATACTTAAAATGGATAGCCAACAAGGACCTACTGTATAGCCCAGAGAACTCTACTCAATGTCATGTGGCAGCCTGGATTGGAGGCGAGATTGGGGGAGAATGCATATATTTATAGTATAGCAGAGTCCCTTCATTGTTCGCCTGAAACTATCACAACATTGTTAATTGGCTATGCCCCAATACAAAATAAAAAGTAAAAAAAAGATGAATATGTAATTAAGAAACTATGGTCAGTAATGGTCCTTCTATGACCATGAAGTCAGAAAGACCTCAGTTTCATTTCCAGCACGTCCACTTACTAACTGCATGGGCATGGACTGGAAATTACTTCCCTCTCAAGTGCAGTTTCCCCATCTTCCAACTGCAGCAGTAAACTCATCCTGGAAGGACTGTTGGGAGACTGAATGGGAAAATGCAGGTATTGAGGCTGGCACAAAGCCTGGCACACTCTGTTAATGCTGGGCTTTATTAATTCTTGTTACAGCTCTCTCCCAAGGTCAGAACACTGTTATTCTAGACACCACACTCAGCTTCTGGTTCCACATTTTGTGAGAGATAGGGAAAATTTATAAAATGTTTGGGAAGGGTTATTAGGAGACAAGGTTTGAGAAGGCAGTAGTTTCGTGAGCATGGACACCTAAAGTCTGAGTCCTCCCAATTTTGTCACTGCATAGCTCTGTGATCTTAGGCAAGGTACAACTTGTGGTTTGGCTTCTACCTGTAAAGTGATGAGGGTTAAGATATAAATTCGAATTGACTTCTAAAGTATCATTCATCTCCAAAAGTCTTTAAATATTACGAATCCTGCTTAATGAGAACCTTTTAAAGGAAGTAGATTTTCCAAGGGAAGACAGAATTCAGAAGCTCCACGATACAGTTTTTAAAATAAGAAAAGCAGTTACGTAAAAGAAGAGTACACGTAAAGTGTTTTAGAAGAAACGATGAGAAAAGTAGGCCCAGCAGGAGAGAAGCTCAAAGGAAAGCAGATTTTGGCTTACGCTAAGGAAAAAGGAATTTTCCAATAACAAAAATTATTCAATAATGGGCATGTGATCATTCAAGATTCTGAGATCCTCAAGGGCAGGACAATACTGTATTCGCCTTGTATTCTTGTTAAGTCCAGGAAGTGACACAAAGGAAACACTGAAGAAATGATGGAGAGATGGCTGGGTGGGTCCATGGAAGAGTAAATGGGTGGGCAGCTGGGTGGGTGGGTGGATGGGAGAGTAGATGAGTGAATAGATGTGTGGACAGATAGATGGAAGGGTAGGTGAATGTTGGGTGGATAAGTGGATGAATGCATGGAAGGAGAGGAAGGAAGAAGAGGATGAAAGAGGAAAGAGGAGCTGCCTTAAGAGGTAGTGAACCTCCCTTTGCTGGGTGTGTTCAGACATAGACAGCTAGATGACCATCTGTAAGGGCTGCTACAGAATGGCAGCCTCTATCCTATGTAGGAATTTCCACTAAAAGTCTATGTGATATTTATTTCCTTATTTTCTCCCCACTAACTCATCCTACATAATTTTGTCAGAATACTCTTCCTAGAGGACAGTTCTTCGGATGTCACCCTCCTACTCAAAAAATTTACTAGTTCTCCATTGCCTATTCAATTAAGTTCACAAACCTGATGTCTGAGGGCCCTATTTGGCTTTGCCTTAAGGACTTTTATTCATTTTTCAAAACCCAACCTGGATATATCCACCATCAAGCAAACAACCATTCTTCTCCTTTCCCCCATAGTTTATCTGAACTGTGTCACTGTTGTATATTATTACATCCCATTATAATGCATTTGGTGAAAGTTCTTCTCTTTTGTAAAGCTGTGAAGCCCTTGCATGGGGGAGGAATCTTTACCTCTGTGCTTCCAGTGAATAGCAGAGCGCCTGCCTTTCAGCAGTTATTCAATAGTAATGAAATAGGAATTACTTCTTATTTAACTGAAACCAGGCAATCTGTTAAATTCCTGGTATGTACTATCTGCTTGGATCTTTATAACAACTCTGTGGTCTCCATTAAATAAAGAGGGAAATGAAGACTGAAGGGAAGATAAATAATTTGCACAAGACACAAAGTCAAGTAGATGGTAGGGGCTGGATTCAAATTTTGTACCGCACACTGTAAAGTCCTGGATAGGAACTACTCTACAGTGCTGCTTTCTGGGCAGCAAGACCATCCGTGACAGTCCACACATGTTGTCCATTCACTCGTTCAGCAAGCGTTTACTGAGCCATTAAGGGACAGGTCCTGTACACAGAGATCCCACCTTCAAGAAGCTTACAATTCACTGTGTGAAACAGACAAATCAACAAGGACAGTGCAGTGCAAGCAGGCTATAAGAGAGGTACGTGCGTGCATGCTAAGTCAGTCGTGTCAAACTCTTTGTGACCCTGTGGACTGTAGCCTGCCAGGCTCCTCTGTCCATGGGATTCTCCAGGCAAGAATACTGGAGTGAGTTGCCATGCCCTTCTCCAGAGGATCTTCCCAACCCAGGGACTGAACCCATGTCTCTTATGTCTCCTGCATTGAAAGGTGGGTTCTTTACCACTGAGCCACATGGGAAGTCCATAAGAAAGGTAGGTATCAATGAAATTAAGGAGACAGGAACTATTAATTATAGCAATGATTTGCAATTAGCAAGTGCTCACTGCATGCTAAAGAAGTGTGCTGAAAATCCAATCACAAGGCTTTACAAATAAGCTGTGATCAAGGTTACAAATTAGGCTGATCAAGGTTACAGTGCAATTGGTGGTTCAGATAGTACTTTCTTATGTCCAAGTTTTGCTGTCTTCTAGCTATGAGCCCTTGAGCAAGTTACTCACACTTTTTGCCCCTTAATTTCCCCATCTGTAAAACGAGAATAATAGTAGTTCCTACCTCAAAGGGATGCTGTCATTTTTAAAGACTAAACCTATGTAAGGCACTAAAAATGCTGCCTGGTATACAGTGTGACATAAATTTCACTTATTATTAAATAACTTGACCAAGAGCATTGCAAGTAAATGCCTGATTCCAGTACCCACATCCATCCACAAGAGCCTTCCTTCAGAACACACCTAAGACATGGTGATGCTTGAGCTGGGCTTTGAAAGCCCACTGAAGGGATAAGAGCAAGGAGGGTATGATCAGCTATGGGAACAACCAATATTCCACACACCTTACTGTTGCACTTCTGCTCATTCTTTGCTCTGCCCGACGTTCCTTCTCCAGCAATCTTGACCCCCTGAGATCCTACCCATCAGCCAACGAAGCCATCCTATTCGACTTCTTCCATGAACGTGCCTCTGGTCTCCTCCCCTTGCACTTGGTTGATACCTCTCTGGTCAGGGTTAGTCTTGGGTATGCAGTTGATAGTTACACACTTTCACACATACAAGTATGCACACACATGCATGTATATGAACAGACACCTTCCAGGCCTCCAGAAGGTCTCACACTCATGGAGCAGATACTTCCTATAGCCCCACAGATAATGCTCATCAGCCCAAGTTCAGAGATATTTGTTATACTAATTACCATTCCAGAGCTGAATTTATAAACCATTCTCAAACTGCAGACAGCTCCTCTGTAAACAATATTGCCTCCTCATCCGAACTTATCATGAATATCTCACTGAGGAGGGAGGCAAATTCTGATTTATTATTTAAAACTGCTACCCCATCTAAATAGTTAAAAAATGGACAAGGAAAACTTGAAACTAAAGAAACTTCTATCTTCTCCAAAACATGTTTATCTGAAATTGTCATGTTTACTTTCTTGGCTTCCTTGTAAGCTGGGGTGGAAAAAAAACAGGAAGGAATTTTACATTAAAAATTATCAGAAGCATAATAAAAATTTCCCAATGACAGCCTATGTCAACTGTTGCTTTATTTTAAAGACTGAAGGAATTTTGCTTTTCTCATGGCCAACTTTTGATCAAACACTGCAAGAATGCAATCAAGCTAAAATGTAATAGCCAGTCAGAGGGAAAATGCACCCAAAATGGTGAAACTATATTAATGGGTGAAATGGACAAATATAAATTCCATTTCTTTCTTTTTTTCAATCTAATTATAGAAGGGGCAGGCAGATTTGTGGTCACAATGTAGTCAAAATGACAGAAAAGAAGTAGAAAGATCAAGAAGATCCAAAATTAGATAATCAGCCCTCCTTCAAAGAATTAACTTGGCCTCTGAGCACTGATTAATCTTTATTTATTACAGTTTTCCTTATTTAAAAAAATCATGGGCTTATTAGAACTGAAGGAGAAATTTTATTTTTTTTGCTTTTGCGGTTTTTTTTTTAAGACATTAGCTTATTTTTTAAAAACTTCTTGTTAAGCAAAAGAGAAGACAAAAGTACATTTTGATGCAAAATAAGACATTTTGGGGTTCTCCAAAGCAGAAAGACTGAGGGGATGGAATATTGACCAAGGTTAAAAATAGCAGTGCTTAACAGGAAGTCAAGTGTACCAAACTACACTATTTTTTCCTCCTAACAGACTAAAATTAGATACCTTAGCAAGGTTTTCTTTCTTTAGGTAAAAACAATATATTATCACAAACTTCCCTTTTTAACACCACTGAAGTATTTTGATTCTACAACCTCTTGACAACTAACTTCACAGCTAACTAGACCTAGAGCATTTGAGTCTAATAAAAGGTCACAGCCAACCTAATGAAATCTCATCTCTTATTTGAAATATCCATCAACCCAAAGCTCTATGGACCAATGTCCCCAAAGTAATTTTAGGTTACAAAAATTTCCTCAGCTTTCTAACCCCAAAGATACATTGTTAGTAAAATAAATGAAATCAGCATTTTTTTAAACCCTTCTTGCAAAGCCTTAATCCTGGCTCTCAAAGAATAATAGGATACGTGGATACCCCAGTCCTTACCTGGGGGATCTCTGATACCCACGAGATGGGCACAGTTGCAGACCCAGATTGAAAGCCTGAGTTCAAATTCTCTTCTAATATGAAGGGGTTAAAGGTGATAATCTCCAAGATCTATGCTCTCTCTTCATCTCTGCTGCTCTCTGAGCATCTGCCAGAATGATCCTATTAAAACTAAGTCAGATCCTGTAAGTCCTGTTCTCAAAACTCTCCCTTCACCTTCCCTATCAGAGTAAAACCTTGGACAGCAGGGAGATCCAACCAGTCCATCCTAAAGGAAATCAGTCCTGAATACTCATTGAAAGGACTGGTGCTCAAGATGAACTTTCAAAACGTTGGCCACCTGCTGCCAAGAACTGACTCATTGGAAAAGACCCTGATGCAAGGAAAGATTGAGGGCAGAAGGAGAAAGGGACGACAGAGGATGAGACGGTTTGATAGTATCACTGACTTAATGGACATGAGTTTGAGCAAACTCTGGAAAATAGTGAAGGACAGGGAAGCTAGGCATGCTGCTGTCCATGGGGTTGCAAAGAGTCAGACAGGACTTAGCGACCCAACAGCAACGACCACGGCTTCCAGGCAGCTACATATTCAGGCCCCTGTGTCCTCACCTCCTGCTCCTCCCTTTGCTCACCTCCTCTAGACACACTGGTCTCTCTCTGCACCGGTTGTGCCCCCTCCCCCAACCTGGAACACTCTTCCCCCAAATATCTGTATGGCTAACCATACATATTTATTCAAGTATTTGAATAAACGTATTCTTTTCAATTAGATGTAAAATCACATGTCCTTTAAGCTCTATTTTTTTTCCCCTTTTCTGGATGGCACAACACTTTCCAACAAATTGACTTATTTACTAACGCGTTTCTTACATATTGTCTGTTTCCCTCAGCTGGAGTAAATACTCGTTGAGGGCAGGAATTTATCTGTATTGTTCACTGACATATCTCATGAGCCTAGTATGTAGCAGATCTTAAACAGATAATTGCAGAATGAATAAAATCTTTTCTTGCTCTAATTTCGTGTGATTCCATGAATATTCAGTACTTCCTGCTTGGTAAGCTGGTAAACAGTTATTTCCCCTACAGAGATCAACTCGAGAAACTGATTTAACAGTCTAAATTTAAACACTGGATTAATTGTACCATGCATTGAGAATTTGCCACAGGCCAGATACCGTTTTTGACATGTATTTTCTCATTTAATCGTCACCAAAAGCCAGTTAGTAAGGCATTCCATTCCTCCCTACTGTCTTAGGGTGCCTAAGGAAATTCAGATTAAAAAAGATTAATCAAGGACCAAACTGGTATGAGTGCCTGTGCTGCCCTTTCTGTAGATCCAGGACTGTCTGATGTTCCATTCTGTCTCCTTTGTTTTAAAATGGATTCACCCGGGCTTCCCTGGTGGCTTAGTGGTAAAGAATCTGCCTGCCAGTGCAGAGGACATGGGTTTGATCCTGGTCCAGAAAGATCACACATGCTGTGGAGCAACCAAGCCTGTACACCACAAGTACTGAGCCTGTGCTCTAGAACCTGGGAGCAGCAACTACAAAGCCCACACTCCCCAACTACTGAAGCCTATGTGCCTAGAGCCCGCGCTCCACAACAAGAGAAGTCACGGCAGTGAGAAGCCCGCACTCCACAACTTGAGAGTAGCCCCCACTTGCCGTAACTAGAGAAAAGTCTGCACAGCAGGAAAGACTCAGCACAGACAAAATAAATAAAATTTAGCTTTTTCAATTATGGTTTCCTCAGGGTATATGCAGAGAAGGCAATGGCACCCCACTACAGTACTCTTGACTGGAAAACCCCATGGACAGAGGAGCCTGGTAGGCTGCAGTCCATGGGGTCGTGAAGAGTCGGACACGACTAAGCAACGTCACTTTCATTTTCACTTTCATGCATTGGAGAAGGAAATGGCAACCCACTCCAGGGTTCTTGCCTGGAGAATCCCAGGGATGGGGGAGCCTCATGGGCTGCCGTCTATGGGGTCGCACAGAGTTGGACACGACTGAAGTGACTTAGCAGCAGCAGAGCCTATTATACAGAGTAAAGTAAGTCAGAAAGAGAATGACAAATATCGTATATGAATGTATATATATGGAATCTAGAAAGATAGTATTGATGAACCTATTTGCAGGGTAGCAATGGAGACATAGGCATGGGGAACAGACTTGTGGACTCGGGGTGGGAAGGAGAAGGAGGTATGCATTGAGAGAGTAGCACTGAAATGTGTACATTACCATATGTAAGATTAGATAGCCAGTGTAAATTTATTGTATGATGCAGGGAGCTCAAATCCGGTGCTCTGTGATAAACTAGAGGGGTGGGATGGGGTAGGAGGCAGGAGGGAGGATCGAGAGGGAGGGGACATAGTATACCTGTGGCTGATTCAGGTTGATGTATGGCAGAAACCAACACAATCAATTATAATTGATCCTCCAATTATAATAAATAAATAAATTTTAAAATTAATAAATAATATTTAAAATGGGTTCACCACTTTGATAGTACCAGAGAACAAAGAGGCCCCCGTGGAAGTGTTATGGAAAGAATCCAAAGTGCAGTTAATTATAGACAGAAAACCTGGACTATTAAAAAAACACACACACAATAAAATAAAAGGAGCTGTAGTTTTATAATAAAACAGTCATTCGAATNATAACAAAGAGGCCCCCGTGGAAGTGTTATGGAAAGAATCCAAAGTGCAGTTAATTATAGACAGAAAACCTGGACTATTAAAAAAACACACACACAATAAAATAAAAGGAGCTGTAGTTTTATAATAAAACAGTCATTCGAATGGAGTCATTCTCTTACTGTTACAATCCAACCAGAAATAACAGAACAAGAAAGAGAGATGACGTGACCACGTAACTTCACCACTTGTTTCCCTGAAGACTAGCTGTGCAACCAGGACGACCCCAGTCCCTTCACTGATCCTCCACCAACTGGCATGCAGTCACCCCAGCCCAGGTACTGCCTGCAGATCTTGAAACGAAATGAGAAAACTCGTATCTGCAGAATGAATGAATTTACAGAAGAAAAGCACTCGATAAGTTCAATTACCTCCTGATCACCATTTCTGGGGTGGGTAAGAGAAGTCTGAGGGCCATTACCCAAACCCAAAAGAGCAAAACCTACGTCAAACTCAGACAGCTAAGTCCAGCAGTCCCCAGAGAGTGGCAGAGAAACAGTAACTCCAATGGAGGCTGTTTTCCCTGAATCATCTCAGTGGTGGACCAAAGTCTCAGTTGCCACCACACCACAAAGGAGACAGGGTTTGTGAGCAAAAGTTTCTGGAAGGGTCCGCTTCTCTTCAGACCATAGGGGAACAGTCCAAACCCACTGCTATGGCTCAAAATAGGCTGTGTGGTTAGGCAAGGCCCAAAGCTACCGTCACCACCTTAATCAACTCCTGACTCTGGTGGGGACAGGGTGAAAGACCAACCGAGGTCTCCCATACACAGAGCACGACAATCTTTTGTCCCCAGTCAGACTTGGCCTTATTCTAGCACAGCTCATTAGACCTTCTACCCAAATTCAGACATTGCCTAACGAAATATCTTCTTTCATCCTTCCTAGATGGGAGGTGCAACATCAAGGGCTAGGGACAGATGTAAATGAGGATCTAGCAGATGCTGACATTGCAAATGGCCTCTCTCACAAGAAACTTCAGTGTATCCCATGGATAACTGAAGTTTTTCTTTTAGTTGATCATTCTAAATTGTGAGCTCAAATATCTAAAATTAGATCACACATATAAATGCCAAGAATCCCTTTAGTGAATTGTTGAAAATCCCCAATTTAAAATCCCTGCTTAAACTGTTTCAATTAAGACGGCAGTCCTATAAGTTTTATATTTTTAAATTAACTTTTATTGGTGTATAGCTGATTTACAATGCTGTGTTAGTTTCTGCTGTACAGCAAAGTGTATCAGTTATACATATATATATATACATACATACACATATACATTTTTTAGATTCTTTTCTCATCTAGGTCATCATAGAGTACTGTGTTATACAGCAGGTCCTTATTTGTTTTATATATAGTGGTGTATATGTCAATCTCAGTCTCCCAATTTATCATTCCCTTGCAACCCCCTTTCCACCCCAACTCCCCACCGCTTTCCCCCCTGGTAACCATAAGTTTGTTTTCTACACCTGTGACTCTGTTTTGTAAATAAGTTCATTTGTACTGCTTTGTTTTATTTATTTTTAGATTCCACATACAAGTGATATCCTAAAGCCTTAATTTTTGAGACCTCTTATTTGCAGACATTTTTACTTTATTAATAATGTAAATCAAACAGGCTATCTCTAGGGAAAATTTTTAATTAAAAACCTTCACAAGTATTCCATAACTACTCTGAGAGCTGTCTTGACACATGGATGTCTTTGGGGGAAGGGTGTACTTAGGATCTAACAATACTTGAAAAATAGCATTGTCGCTATGGAAGCAGCTATGAATTTTGACTGTTTTTTCTTATGCTAGCAAAGGCCATATTCATTATGTGCATCTTTTCTGCTCACTGGAAAGGGCTTTGATGGTAATCTCCCTAGTTTGTAAGCAAGCCCTGTCTTGCCTTCCCTCTTACTGTTCAGGCACCATGATTTTAGCTGAGCCACAAACATGCAGCTAGAGAAGAGATCAGCCAGTATACCAGCATTCACCAGCAAAAGAAAAAGGTGATTTTTATTCACCAAGCATTCATTCCTTGGAGGAATCACAGACAAAGCCTGTTCGGGTTTCTGTCACTGGTGAAACTGGCCTAAATTCCAACCATCTCTTGGGTCTTTTTTGGACCATCGTTGGCAACTTGTCAGTCAAAAGGGAGAAAGTGTGACTAAGTTTTGTTTTAAAACAAATGCTTCAGAAATGTTATATTTAAGAGTACCAGCCTTTTGGAATGGCCGTCTTTAGAAACTTGAACATCTTCCAGCGACACAATGAAGAGGGTTGCTTCTACATTTGAAACTCCTCTCTCTGAACTCCTATTTCAATAGCTCAGTGACAGTACACTGTCTTTCTTTGAAGCTGTCTTTGATCCCGGGATGCAATCAACAGACATTCAGAGCCATGCCTGACAAGTAAGGCAGGTAATCATGTTGAGTAATACTGTTTTTCATAAAAATGAGGTGTGACCATAAAAGCAATGAAACTGGTTTTCCTAGCAGGCTCATAACTAGACTCTGCAGGCAAATTTAAAAAAAAAAAAAAAANTATACATACATACACATATACATTTTTTAGATTCTTTTCTCATCTAGGTCATCATAGAGTACTGTGTTATACAGCAGGTCCTTATTTGTTTTATATATAGTGGTGTATATGTCAATCTCAGTCTCCCAATTTATCATTCCCTTGCAACCCCCTTTCCACCCCAACTCCCCACCGCTTTCCCCCCTGGTAACCATAAGTTTGTTTTCTACACCTGTGACTCTGTTTTGTAAATAAGTTCATTTGTACTGCTTTGTTTTATTTATTTTTAGATTCCACATACAAGTGATATCCTAAAGCCTTAATTTTTGAGACCTCTTATTTGCAGACATTTTTACTTTATTAATAATGTAAATCAAACAGGCTATCTCTAGGGAAAATTTTTAATTAAAAACCTTCACAAGTATTCCATAACTACTCTGAGAGCTGTCTTGACACATGGATGTCTTTGGGGGAAGGGTGTACTTAGGATCTAACAATACTTGAAAAATAGCATTGTCGCTATGGAAGCAGCTATGAATTTTGACTGTTTTTTCTTATGCTAGCAAAGGCCATATTCATTATGTGCATCTTTTCTGCTCACTGGAAAGGGCTTTGATGGTAATCTCCCTAGTTTGTAAGCAAGCCCTGTCTTGCCTTCCCTCTTACTGTTCAGGCACCATGATTTTAGCTGAGCCACAAACATGCAGCTAGAGAAGAGATCAGCCAGTATACCAGCATTCACCAGCAAAAGAAAAAGGTGATTTTTATTCACCAAGCATTCATTCCTTGGAGGAATCACAGACAAAGCCTGTTCGGGTTTCTGTCACTGGTGAAACTGGCCTAAATTCCAACCATCTCTTGGGTCTTTTTTGGACCATCGTTGGCAACTTGTCAGTCAAAAGGGAGAAAGTGTGACTAAGTTTTGTTTTAAAACAAATGCTTCAGAAATGTTATATTTAAGAGTACCAGCCTTTTGGAATGGCCGTCTTTAGAAACTTGAACATCTTCCAGCGACACAATGAAGAGGGTTGCTTCTACATTTGAAACTCCTCTCTCTGAACTCCTATTTCAATAGCTCAGTGACAGTACACTGTCTTTCTTTGAAGCTGTCTTTGATCCCGGGATGCAATCAACAGACATTCAGAGCCATGCCTGACAAGTAAGGCAGGTAATCATGTTGAGTAATACTGTTTTTCATAAAAATGAGGTGTGACCATAAAAGCAATGAAACTGGTTTTCCTAGCAGGCTCATAACTAGACTCTGCAGGCAAATTTAAAAATAAAAAAAAAAAGGGAGTTCAAACAGTGTTTGGCTATAGACACTCTGGTTTTTAAGCCATGACAAGATCTTTGGAATGGGTACAAAATCAGAAAAGTTACTTTGAAGACAGTGTTTCTCGTTTGGACACACATATATGAGTATCTATAATAAATTAAATGATTGATTTCTGCCAATTGCCTCTGAATCTAACATCTTATTTTCACAAAACTTTACTCTTTTCCTATTATCATTCTCATCAATTAAAATCATTCACTGATGGGAAAAAATTAAAAATTAAAGGCTATGATTCCTTCAAGGAATAAGTGATCAAATGAATGAAAGAAAGATCTTACTTAGCATCTTAGACTTGAAGTGGTCCGACAGAACATTCATCCAAAAGGCACACACTGGGCAAATACGAGCAAAGAGAGATGTTCAGTTTTCCAGAGTAACCATCTACAGCTCCTCTCAACAAATCCTCTCTTTAGGAAGAAGATCTTGTGGCTGTGAGTTTGCCTCTGGTGTTATTTTTGGCCTGGGACTGTAATTTCCATGTTATCCAAGGTGCAAGGGATCAGAGCTGCTTCTTATATTCATGAGGACAAGACGTAGGAAAGACCTTCTTACCTCAATGTTATGATACTGAAAAGTTTCCCCTACAAGGATGAGATCAGTACTTCTATCCAAGGACAGGTTAGGTGGCACTGTGCATATTAAAACCCAGATAAATTCATCTTCTTGAAATATTCAGTGCTCCAGGAATGAGATGAATTCCAGATCTATTTGCACATTCAAATCAATCAGGAGAGAATAGGCTGAATAGTTTTCTAGATTCCTGGAATTGGGTTCTGCTGTAACAAACTGTTCAAAATGTAGATAATGGCCTTCTGATTTATCTTTGTTCAATGAAAGTGTTAGTTGATCAGTCATGTCTGACCCTATACTGTAGCCTGCCAACCTCCTTTGTCCATGGGATTCTCCAGGCAAGAATACCAGAGTGAGTCGCCATCCCCTTCTCCAGGAGATCTTCCCCACCCAGGAAGTGAACCCAGATCTCCTGCATTGCAGGCAGATTCTTTACCATCTGAGCCACCAGGGAAGCTACCTTGGATAATTTTTCTACTCTTCTATTTCATTTTTAAAGCCTCTTCAAAATTTAGTAAACTGAGTATATGACTCATTAATGGGACACCTCCCATGGCTTGAAAATCACTGACCTACACCAGGTGTTTCTGACAGTGTGACCCACAAACCACTTTCATCAGAACAGAACATGCAAAAAAAAAATTCTGGGCTCCATCCTAGACCTACTCCAACAGATCATCTCTTGGTAAAGACCAGGAAATGTTATTTAAATAAGTTTTCTAGCTGATTCTGACATGCACTGAAGTTTGGAAACTCATCTAGACCCTAATCCAGTCATGAGTCATAAGGCATACAGGTCCAAAGAGGCTTCATGTTTTCAAGATCACATTGCTAATTGGTAGTGGAGCCAACTGTGTGGAGCCTTGCCTTCTGTATTCCTGGGTGTGTTAGATGCTCAGTCATGTCTGACTTTTCGCAACTCCATGGACTGCAGCCCGTCAGGCTCCTCTGTCCATGGAATTCTCCAGGCAAGAATACTGGAGTGAGTAGCCATTTTCTTCTCCAGGGTATTCATGGGTAGTGTTCTTTAAATACACAAAGACCACTTGTACACATCTGTGATCCAGTATCCCACAACTTTGGGCTTCCCTGCTGGCTCAGAGGTGAAGAATCCATCTGCAACGCAGGAGACACAAGAGTCTCGGTTTCAACCCCTGGACTGGGAGGGTCCTCTGGAGGGGGAAATGGCAACCCACTCCAGGATTCTTGCCATAAAAATTGCATGGATGCAGGAACCTGGCGGGCTGCAGTCCAGAGGGCAGCAAAGAGTCGGACATGACTGAGTGACTGGGCAGGCACGCATGTATCCCACAACTTTACTCAATGTCACGCTCACTGCTGTACTTCCAATGCCCAGCACAGTACCATGTTTGGGTGGGAATAAGGAGAAATACACAGAAATGTATGTCTTACCACTTTGAAAAGTAAAGTTCCAAGAACCAAAGAGTGCAAAATCACACATATGGCCAATCCCACAACCAGCACATTGTTTAATAAGCACTGATCTTCATCAAATGCATCTAAACTAGGAATGAGGAGCATCCTTTTCCCTTCCTAAATCAGAAAACTTACAAATGGTTTTCCAGATTTTAATCAAAGAACAATATCAATAAAAAGCAAGTCAATCTAGCATACTAAATAAGCGAAACTGAAAGTGTTAGTCGCTCAATTATGTCCGACTCTTTGCGACCCCATGGACTGTGATCCACCAGGCTCCTCTGTCCATGGAAGTCTCCAGGCCAGAATACTGGAGTGGGTAGCCACTGCCTTCTCCAGGGGATCTTCCCGATCCAGGGATTGAATCTGGGTCTTATGTAAGAGAATAAAAACTAGACTACTTAATTAGGACGTTTACTCCCAGATCCATGGTTTGGTTAGGTTTACTGATTTCGTTTTACTAAAATCAAAGTGTCCATCTGTCGGGCTCCTCCAGTTAGTTCAGGTTCACGTGTGTCAAGCTTTAGTCACATTCACTGGGATACCTAGGCATGGCCAGAACTCTCCGAGGATTCCACTCAGTGATGTTTGCCCCCTCTTCCAAAAACAGCCCAAGGACTGTTTTCCCAGTGTCTAAAATCAAATCAATCCAATACGCATTTACCGAGCAACTATTAAGTTCTGAGTCTGCTGCTGCTGCTGCTGCTGCTGAGTCGCTTCAGTCACGTCCGACTCTGTGCGACCCCATAGACGGCAGCCCACCAGGCTCCCCGGTCCCTGGGATTCTCCAGGCAAGACCACTGGAGTGGGTTGCCATTTCCTTCTCCAATGCATGAAAGTGATAAGTGAAAGTGAAGTCGCTCAATTGTGTCTGACTCTTAGCAACCCCATGGACTGCAGCCCACCAGGCTCCTCCGCCCATGGGATTTTCCAGGCAAGAGTACTGGAGTGGGGCGCCATCACCTTCTCCCAAGTTCTGGGTCTAGTGTTAGGTTACTGGGGAGTGGGAGGAGATACAACCACACTCTATAGTTCTCAGGTCACGTATTCTACTGCGAAGATTTCCCAGTGTCTGTGTAAGTGGAAGGTTATTATTAATAATCACACAAGCAACTCCACAATGGCCAATGGATTTACCTGAGAGGAAGGAGGAAGCAGCTGTGATATGTACACAAAGGGACCTTTTTTTATCCAGGGTAATATTCAAATGTGAGGCAGAGTGACTTTCCCTTGCCACTCCTCTCTGACTTTGAGGCTCCTCTTTCCTTTCGACTTCTCTGTCAAAGTATATAGATGAAAAAAGAGGTGTGAAGCTGTCCTCACCACATGTACATGTACACACAGGCCATACTTCAAGGGCAGGGAGAATTCTTCGCAAGGCTCTGGGAGTCAGGGCAGACGTGACACACACTCCATTTCCTACACCCCTCCCCAGGATTCCCTGCGGTCTTCTCTGGCTTCTCTGGAGACAGCCAACCCTGGCTACAGATTCAAGGCCTCGGGTTACTGGGCGTTTTTCAGAAACACACTCCTCTGGTAACTCAGGTCTGACCAGAGCTCCTTCAGAGATGGACTGGCAAGCTCTGCAGCTGATCAAAACCAGAAAGAATCCAAAAACATCCTACAGATTTCAAATGTTTTTATGAACCTAAAAAGAAAATCAACTCTGGCATCATTAAGATGTTCAGACAGGACATCTATCCTGACCCAAAGCAGCGACTCACTCCCTTACCTCAATCATCATTAACCCTGTGAGATTTAGTTCAGATAAATTCAATAACTGCCTACAGAGACTGGATAATTTTTATCAGGATGTGAGGATGAGCTTCACCTCTGGAGTTTGATGACCAGTTCAGGGTTTTTAAGAATTTCTCCTACATAGATTCTGTCATACCCTTACATCTCAACATGCACAAAGCCACATTCTTTCTTTCTTTAAAAAAAACAAACAACTTTTTCCCCATTCATTTATTTATTTTTGGCTTCACCAGGTCTGCGTTGCTGCACCTGGGTTTCCTCTAGTTGTGGTGAGTGGGGGCTTCTCATTTTGGCAGCATCACTGTTGCAGAGCACAGGCAGTGCTTGTTGCAGCCCACATGCTTGTGGGCCTCAGAAGTTGTGGCCCACGGGCTCAGTTGCCCCAAGGCATGTGGGATCTTAGCTGAAAACCAGGGATCAAACCAGTGTCCCCTACATTAAGCAGGCATATTCTTAACCATTGGACCACCAGGGAAGTCCCTCATTCTTTTCCTTAAAGAATTTAAGAAATGACTCACGGTGGACACGGCAGGGTCACCCAGCAACACAAATCCACCGAAAAGATAACTGGCAAACAGCAGGGATTATGTTTCTTTCACTTGCTCTTGGGGTTTTCGACGACTGACTCCCAGGAGCAAAGCCAGGAAATCCCGCTAGGTGTGTAAAGTGGGATGTCTTACAATGCTCCCCACCCTCAATAATCAACAGAACTATTTCTAGAAAAGGCTCAGGAAGAAATCTGGATTTTCCAAAGCAAAGTTAAACTGTCATCACCCAGCTGACCCTTCACGAGGAGGAATTTCTTCCGTATGAGTAGCTGCAACAATTGTGCTTGTGCAAAGAAATGACATATTTTTATTTTATAATTGAATCTTGTAACTGATCATGTTTCCTCTCCCGTGGCTACAGAGAAACTCGGGGCTAAATCTGCAGACTACCTGTAATGTAATTAGGCAGAGCCTTCCAGAATGCATTTCTGGACTTTAACTCTCGTCTAGTTTCATCGGTTTGATCCCTTTGCCATTTTCATTCTGATTTCTTTGTTTTTACTAACGTGTTTCTTTAAAAAGTAGACAAATGAGTACCTGAGCATTATTTACCCCTTATGAGGCTTCTTCTAAGTGTTCTCCAACCATGAGGATGTTTGCAAGCACCCATCCAAGGGAGATGTCTTCACATTACCCAGAGTCTATAATTTGTACTCTGTCTTCAAGCATACATTCCTTACGCAGGAAAACCCACGGCTGGTCTGCTGACAATCCCCAGGGTGATACTCCCGCCTTAACTGTGTCTTCATTTGAGTGGCAATTAAACCTGGCTGCATTATTTCCTAGGAAAACCCCTGCTTTATCTGACAGGGACTAAAAAACAGGGGTTAGGGAAGTAAAATAACTAAACTAAAAACAAAGAAATATAAAAAGCACCCAATGATATTACCTTTGCCACAGCATCCATCCCACTAAAAGGCCATCTGTACTTGTGCAACAGGAACAAGAGGATTGCTTGGACATCCCAGTTCTCTGGGAAATTTAATTCAGGGATGATCAGCCATACCAAATAGTCTCTAAATAGTCATCTCTGCATAATTTTAGGTATCTTCTCGACTATATGATTAGCACCAGGAAGGCATCAAATAAGTTTTGAATCCTGCAAACAGGTCTGGCAAAGTGAGGCAAGCTTAGTGAACTGAAGACAAATTTTAGCTTATGACAGAAACAATACAGAACCTACTAATGTCTCATAATAAACTCAGTATGAGTCATTTCAAAAGAAACGTAATCAATAACTTTTAGTTATGTTGGCTTTAAGAAAAAGGTAACATTGAACTCTCCACACCCTAGTTTGTAAGCAGCTGCCCAATAGCCACAATTTACTGCGCGCGCGCACACACACACACACACACACAAACACAGATAAATATAATTCGTTTGTATCATGAGTAAGGGAGTTACAGCCTCTAGCCCATTTGCAGAAGAGATCTCTGAAGACCAGAGAAGCCAGTGGTTGTCCTAAGCCTGCTGAACATCAACCCTGAAAACTACATAGGACCCCGCTGATTGTGTATTTGCTCAGAAGCTTCCCCAGAAGCCACGTATATTCATGTTTAGGCCTTCATATATTTTGAAGTCCTTTTAATGGAAATAAAATTAGAGAATCAATAAGGCACTTTCTCAGGTTGGAAATATTTCATTTATATTTTTTTCTGTAGGATTTTAGAATTGCCTGAGAAAAGCAACTCTAGTTGATGAGGGACATAAGGGGAAAAAACAGTTTTGGTAAATTAACCTTTCATAATCTCAGATAAAATTAATCCAAAATGTATATTAGAAGATTGGAAAACTGACCACAGCTTCTCATTCAATATGGACATATACCACTAGCCACCTTATCCACTTACAGTACACTGTAATTCATTTTAATTCATAGAAAAATGCTCATTTGGAAATGGGCTGGCTTTTATTGGTTGTTTAAATACTGCACATCAAACCACAGGGATGAATCTAAGACATTTCTTGTGCTATTACAAATTTAGTCAAAATTATTCAACATGTTCAAGAGTTATGACTAAAGTATGAAATCCAATATATCCACCCAAAAAACCTCCTTGATCTTACTATAACTCTTCTTCCGAAGACAAATTCTAACGGTCTGAAACATCTTTACCTATTCAGGTACAAGCATAATTATCTGACCATTGCTTCCAAAGCCATATTTCCTATATAAACACACTATTCACAGACTTTTTAACTATTACAGTTCTTTTTTTTCTTTTCCTGACCAGAACAATATATTCTTTACAAAGAAGACCCTTGCAGCATATTTATTAGACATTATTTTAAAATTTACAAACAGATGCTTTAGTTCCATTATATTGAAAAAAATAAATTTCCTACTGTCCTTACACTTTCTTCCCCATAGTCTTATCATTTTATGTTTTATAAGTTTGCCAATTTTTATACTTTATTTCTATTCTGCTATATGTCTTTGCCTGCCATTATACACATTTATATAGATGTCTTGATTCTCCTCTGTTGATAGCTACTCTTCAGTGCTGCTTGAGAAAGGGCATAAATAAAAGTAAAGCCAACCGAGAGGACAGTTTAGAACAGTAAGACATTACTCAGAAACCCACAGAGAAGGGAAATGAAACAATGAATACCCAGAGGCCCTGGAGTTACCATAACATTTAATCCAATTTTTTGAGGCCTGCGGTGAACCAGGCAGTGTGCTAGGAAGACAGTCAGCTTCAAAGTTGAGGTAGGCTTGCTGCTGCTGCTAAGTTGCTTCAGTTGTGTCCAACTCTGTGCGACCCCATAGACGGCAGCCCACCAGGCTTCCCCATCCCTGGGATTCTCCAGGCAAGAACACTGGAGTGGGTTGCCATTTTCTTCTCCAATGCATGAAAGTGAAAAGTGAAAGTGAAGTCGTTCAGTCATATCCAACTCTTAGCGACCCCATGGACTGCAGCCTACCAGGCTCCTTCATCCATGGGATTTTCCAGGCAAGAGTACTGGAATGGGGTGCCATTGCCTTCTCCGTGAGGTTGGCCAGGTGGACTGAAATCCTCTCTCTGCAACGTGGTGGCTCAGCGGTAAAGAATCTGCCTGCCAATGCAGGAGATGCAGGTTCGATCCCTGGGTCAAGATGATCCCCTGGCAGAGGAAATGACAACCCACTCCAGTATTCTTGCCTGGAGAATCCCACGAACACAGGAGCCTGGCAGACTATAGTCCATGGGGTCACAAAGAGTTCATGATTAAGAGGATCATTTTACTTTGGTATAGACCACTGGCAACCCACTCCAGTGTTCTTTCCTGGAGAAGCCCAGGGATGGCAGAGCCTGATGGGCTGCCATCTCTGGGGTCACACAAGGTCGGACATGACTGAAGTGACTTAGCAGCAGCAGCAGCAGCATAGACCACTTTCTTGCTCTTTCTGTTTCAATTCACCAAAATCCACTATGAATCCCTTTATTCCAATAGCAGGGCTTCCCTGGTGGCTCAGTCGGTAAAGGATCTGCCTGCAATGCAGATGTAAGAGACATGGGTTCAATCCCTGGGTAGAGGAGATCATGGCAACCAACTCCAGTATTCTTGCCTAGAGAAGCCCAATGGACACAAGACTCCAGTCCATGGGGTCGCAAAGAATCAGACATGGCTGAAGCGACTGAGCAGAGACCTGAAAAGGTATTGTGTTAAAAATCCATCTGCAGGTCATTTCCTAGCCCCCCTCTCAAGTCCACATTCCAGAGCCCACATACACTCCACCACTAACCTATTTCATTTGCTTTTTCCTAATACTGTGAGATAATTCTTTCCACAAAGGCTGAAGGTCAGAATCAATTCTGACCTTAGTGTATTCCAACACAAGAGTCCACTCACTGAAAAATACAAACAGCAGATTCCTGGCCCCCCAGCTGTGATTCACCTGGCCCAAGGCGAAACTACAGCAAACAGTTTAGCCAACTGCTGGCCTCGGGTCATCCCAACACTACAAACACCAGAGGAAACTTTCTTTGAAAGTTGTGTAAGAATGAAAAAAAAGAGTGCTGAAGAGATGGAAACTACCCATATTTCACCTTCTCAGCTGAAACAACTCTTAGTAGTCTAGTACTGAAAGAGCACTGACATTCAAACCCATTAGGTCACTGGAAGAATAGCCCTGTGGCTAAGGAACAGACTTTGTTCTACAATTTTCTAGTGGGGCACTGTCAGAATTCAGTAAAAGGACCCTAATGTGCCATTTTTGTTATGCATGAGACTTCATCAGATTGGGATGCACGAGAAAAGGTGGTGAAATCTGACCACTAAAGCTTTTTCAAAGGTCAGACTATCCCCAAAGGATGGGTAAAGCCTTCAGGGGGATGTGCCTTCTCATTCTCTCTCTTTAGCAGCTGAGTGACTATTCCTATTTCTCAGCGCTTATCAGGGATTTCTCATTCCTCACAAATACCTAACATAGACAAAATTTCCTCTTTGATGATAAACATTTTAACCTATAGCTCAATTTAGCAAAGCTTCAGACCCTAGCAAAGGACCCAAATAATAACGCTTTGTTGAACTGGATTCAAAATAAGGAATGATGAATTTAAAATTTCAAGTTAATAAAAAGCCTAGTAGAGCAGTATTTTCTCACCAACAGAGTGGGTCCCACTGTTGAGATACTGAAGTCTCTTTGGCAGCAGGGTTGGCCAACAAGCACAAAGCCGCCATACCCAGGGCTTTGGCAGCTGTAGAATAAATTCAGTTACTTTCCCTGTTCATTCAGCTGTCTGCCCAGTAAATGACAAGTAATGCTTCAGTTCAGGCTTTACGTCTGATTTGGAAATAAACTACCACCAACAAAAATAAACATTCCTGACTGCGATGTTACAATATTAAGACACATTTTCCAGTTTTAATAGAGCAATTCTAAAGTATTATACCAAGTGCATTGAGTCATCGACCCACTCAGTAAGGAAATATTGAACTGTTACAAGTTCGGTTTAGGACATGTTTCTCCTTCTTAGCTGTCCTATTGCAGTATTAATAACGATCGTTGAGTTATTAATTCTCCAACTGCTCTTTCTTATGCTGACCATAAGTAACAAAGGGAGAGCCAGTCTAGTGAAAAGTGAGAATGAAAATTCCAACTCCCCATGGCCCACTCCATGGTTTCTAAACCCTCATCTTGGTCATGGCTTTTTTCCTCACCTGACACCCATCAGCACATTTGCTATGGAATTCCTGTACCGACGCTGCACAAACAAGACCAAGTCCTCTTCATCTTGACTTTCTCACAGCCTCATCATGACTTATCAATGCAAGGAAGAGACATAACTTTTTAAGACTTCTTTACACTTGATAAAAAAAATAAATAGCCATGTCAAACACAATGTTCATTTGGCATCATGAATGACTTGCTAGAGACCTAGCACATTTCCCTAAGTGCCCCAGTCCCACCATCTGCCCTAAAAAAGGCAAGATATTTCAAAGGTAAGCAGGTAAGAGATTGCTTGAAGTGAAGTTGCTCAGTCGTGTCCGACTCTTTGCAACCCCATGGACTGTAGCCTACCAGGCTTCTCCATCCATGGGATTTTCCAGGCAAGAATACTGGAGTGGGTTGCTATTTCCTTCTCCAAGGGGTCTTCCCGACCCAGGAATTGAACCCAGGTTTTCTGCATTGCAGGCAGACGCTTTACCCTCTGAGCTTAGAGCTATCAAAATAACCCAAGATGACGCACTGGGGTGGGCCAAAATGTTCGTTCGGGTTTTCAGTTCCCAAACGTCCTTTTTTGCCAACGCAGATTTTATTTACTTAGGGAAAGAAAACAGTGTTTGTGGATTTCTGAATGGCTGTGCACGCATTTGTTTAATAGATGCAATCATGGTGCTAAGTGGAGGTGGCAGGACACAGGCTGTGCCCTGGGGAAAGTTCTGTTTAGCTTAGAGAGAAAATCTTAACCTGAGAGATTCTTGGAGTTTTTCATATTAAATGTTACCAAATGGAGCTGTAGTTCATTCAATTATGGGAAATATCATTTAGGCATGTATTTAATTTTTTCCCACTCATTTTAAACGTATAAAACGTTATAGCCACATGTGTTAGTTCCACATCGAAAATTCAACTACATAGAGAAAGGGGAAGGAGGGCAGTGTAGAAAGGAGGAAAACACCCACTCAATCTCAAGGAAGCATCCAAAAGACAACAGCCTCTCCAAGTTTCCCTTACTGCTTTCACGTGCATGCAGCTGGCCCATTAAAGCACAGAGAGAGGCTCAAGTCTTTCCGGAATAGGCCTTTAAAGGAGCAATCAGGACGATACAGTCTGAATGTGCTGCTGTAAATGACAAGGTTATATTCAGGCTGCGTGCAGAGGATAAGCAGTGCTACTGAACTGAATTTCCCTCAGAATTCAGATCCTCTCTGCCACTTAACAAATAACCTGCTACAAGTTCGAAAATAAATGTTATTTTCCAAAGAGCAACACTTGAGCATTTCATTTTCTGGACATACTCACTTTACTTCCTTGCAAATCATAGGTACTTATTTAATTATATTTGGTTCCCTTTAAATTTTAGATATTATGCTTTTTAAAAAGTGAAACATCTAAATACATGCAAGCTATTTTACCTTCACACAGAACACCATATAACTCTCATTGGCAATTACACAAAGGACAAGTATATTTCTTGACACTAGAACCTAAAACAAACTTGGCAGAAACTCAAATATAATGAAGACAGAAGGAAGATACAAGGCTGGCTTCAGTATCACTATGAAAACTATCTTCCCAGGGCTTGGAAAGGCACTCACACATCCACAGATCACAGGATGTGATGGGGATTCACCATCTTCACTTGTACACTGACCTCATTTTTATTTATATAAAAAAAGTGTTTTTGGGTTTTTTTTGCCATATTCACTCTCTTGAAAGGGTAAGTCTAATAGCTCCTAGAGAAAGAGGCTGTATAGATTTAGAAGCTACTGTCAGCTCCAAAGTGAATGCACACTAATCTAAAGAGGAATGTGCCATTGGACAGAGATTCCAAATAGCTCTGCAGTTAATTTCTACATAACTTTAGGAAGTCACAAATCCTGAGTAAGCCAGGTTACCTAGCAATCAAATGCTCATTTGAATACTCCTTCCCACCCTATCGCCTTCCTCAGCTGTGTTCTCTCCAGAAAATACCAGTTGAAAGAAGGGGTAAGAATGGGGGAACTCTGAAGCTAAACATGATGTAACTTCAAAGCATAATGACAATTATCAGTGCTGGGTCTGATAATAATATGCCAAATAAGGACTCAGATAAAAGATCAGGAATAAATTTCACTTGCTGAAAGCACAATTTGGGNGCAGGTAAGAGATTGCTTGAAGTGAAGTTGCTCAGTCGTGTCCGACTCTTTGCAACCCCATGGACTGTAGCCTACCAGGCTTCTCCATCCATGGGATTTTCCAGGCAAGAATACTGGAGTGGGTTGCTATTTCCTTCTCCAAGGGGTCTTCCCGACCCAGGAATTGAACCCAGGTTTTCTGCATTGCAGGCAGACGCTTTACCCTCTGAGCTTAGAGCTATCAAAATAACCCAAGATGACGCACTGGGGTGGGCCAAAATGTTCGTTCGGGTTTTCAGTTCCCAAACGTCCTTTTTTGCCAACGCAGATTTTATTTACTTAGGGAAAGAAAACAGTGTTTGTGGATTTCTGAATGGCTGTGCACGCATTTGTTTAATAGATGCAATCATGGTGCTAAGTGGAGGTGGCAGGACACAGGCTGTGCCCTGGGGAAAGTTCTGTTTAGCTTAGAGAGAAAATCTTAACCTGAGAGATTCTTGGAGTTTTTCATATTAAATGTTACCAAATGGAGCTGTAGTTCATTCAATTATGGGAAATATCATTTAGGCATGTATTTAATTTTTTCCCACTCATTTTAAACGTATAAAACGTTATAGCCACATGTGTTAGTTCCACATCGAAAATTCAACTACATAGAGAAAGGGGAAGGAGGGCAGTGTAGAAAGGAGGAAAACACCCACTCAATCTCAAGGAAGCATCCAAAAGACAACAGCCTCTCCAAGTTTCCCTTACTGCTTTCACGTGCATGCAGCTGGCCCATTAAAGCACAGAGAGAGGCTCAAGTCTTTCCGGAATAGGCCTTTAAAGGAGCAATCAGGACGATACAGTCTGAATGTGCTGCTGTAAATGACAAGGTTATATTCAGGCTGCGTGCAGAGGATAAGCAGTGCTACTGAACTGAATTTCCCTCAGAATTCAGATCCTCTCTGCCACTTAACAAATAACCTGCTACAAGTTCGAAAATAAATGTTATTTTCCAAAGAGCAACACTTGAGCATTTCATTTTCTGGACATACTCACTTTACTTCCTTGCAAATCATAGGTACTTATTTAATTATATTTGGTTCCCTTTAAATTTTAGATATTATGCTTTTTAAAAAGTGAAACATCTAAATACATGCAAGCTATTTTACCTTCACACAGAACACCATATAACTCTCATTGGCAATTACACAAAGGACAAGTATATTTCTTGACACTAGAACCTAAAACAAACTTGGCAGAAACTCAAATATAATGAAGACAGAAGGAAGATACAAGGCTGGCTTCAGTATCACTATGAAAACTATCTTCCCAGGGCTTGGAAAGGCACTCACACATCCACAGATCACAGGATGTGATGGGGATTCACCATCTTCACTTGTACACTGACCTCATTTTTATTTATATAAAAAAAGTGTTTTTGGGTTTTTTTTGCCATATTCACTCTCTTGAAAGGGTAAGTCTAATAGCTCCTAGAGAAAGAGGCTGTATAGATTTAGAAGCTACTGTCAGCTCCAAAGTGAATGCACACTAATCTAAAGAGGAATGTGCCATTGGACAGAGATTCCAAATAGCTCTGCAGTTAATTTCTACATAACTTTAGGAAGTCACAAATCCTGAGTAAGCCAGGTTACCTAGCAATCAAATGCTCATTTGAATACTCCTTCCCACCCTATCGCCTTCCTCAGCTGTGTTCTCTCCAGAAAATACCAGTTGAAAGAAGGGGTAAGAATGGGGGAACTCTGAAGCTAAACATGATGTAACTTCAAAGCATAATGACAATTATCAGTGCTGGGTCTGATAATAATATGCCAAATAAGGACTCAGATAAAAGATCAGGAATAAATTTCACTTGCTGAAAGCACAATTTGGGATACATAAAGTAATTCTTGAAGAACCAAGGGGAAAAAAAAATGGTTTTAAAATTTTGACAAGTTGGAGAAAGAGATACATGTAATCTTAATGCCAGAAGGTGCAACAGGCTGCAAAGGCTTTGCATAGGCATGGTGAAGAGAGGTTTTGAGGTTTGGGCTAATCCTGGGGATGCAAAATGAAGAAAGAGTTCATATCAGAAAACCAACAAAAACCCTGGCAGGCTTCCACTGCCCAGTCAATCAAATTCTTTAAGGCCACTAAGCCTATGAAAGGATCATCAAACAGAGGGGTAAAGAGCAGTGGCTTAATGCTAGTGAAGACAGCAAACTTAAACAGATGTTAAAAATCACAGATATTCTGAAGACCTGCACTTCCCTCTCTGAAATGTTAAGGCTAGAAATACTCTTTCTGGAACGAGTTACGATGCATTGCACTCAGTAAAGGATGTATTAGTTCTTGAAGCTCTTAAAAGCTGTTTTGGAATATGGGATTTGGGGTCAGACAAGCTTTCATGAAAATCTCATCATGTTTTTCCATCACTCTTGTGTGTAGAACACAACGGTATATTTCTTGCTGCCTGACACAGACATTAAAAGCAAATCTGTCTTCAACTCTTCTGCCAGCCAATTAAAAAGTCACTGCCACTAAATAAGAGATGGAAAGAGCAAAGTGGTTTACATCTAAAGTTTTCCTCGAGCATAAATTTAATTATTTGAATTTTGGTTAGCCTATTCCTGAGTCTGGAATTTTGCTGTTGTTTTGCTTCTGTTTTATTATAAAATAGTAATCACATAACACACATACAATTTAATGTATAAAAACAAAAATGTTTATGTACCTACCTACATATAGAACCTGCTTGCAGAACCTTATAAACACCTTCAAAGTTCCATGTGACTCTGCCCCTCCTCTTTGCCCTCAGAAGTAATCACTGTCTTCCAGCACTTCATATTAATAGTTCTCTCGCTTTTCTTTAGTCATCTCATATATGACTCAGTCCTTAAGCAATGTGTTGCTTTGGTTTAGTATTTTTCGAATTTTATATAAATGGGATCACACTGTATCATTTTTCTACATTCCTTTTCCTCTCAACGTTATACTTGTGAGATTCATCCATATTGTTATACACAGTTGCAGGTTACTCTCAGGACTACGATAAACACATCACAGTTTCTGTATTCAGTATACTGTTGATTGCCATAAAAGTTGTTTTCAGTGTTCGACTGTTATGAATAGGGTTGCTATCTCTGAGCATTCTTGCACACGTGTAAGTTTCTCTAAGGCACTGTTTCCCAACCTTTTTCACAATCCAATTCCTAAAAAAATTGATAATATTAGAATGGCAAACTGAAGTTATAGGCAAAACTGCTCCCACTCCAGGTTTGGATCTGCTCTGCTATCCTGAAGGTGAAGGTCAGGGGATGACCATTCCACAAGGCATTCCAAACTTCTTTCCAAAATCATATATCAAATTATACTGTCACCACCAATGTATGTATATATTCCCTCTGCTCCACATTCTTGCCCAATGCTTAATGCTGACAGACATTTACTAATCTGCTTGGTATGAAATGGTATCCCAACATGGTTTTAATATTAAAATATATTTATCTGTTCTCTATGATGAAAATAGTAGGGTATTGGAATATACAGGGACAAATCAACAGAAGAGAATAGAAAATGCAGAAATATAGCTTATTAATTACTTATAACAATTAAGTATATGGTAAGTGTGCTGTGTTGCCCTTAGTCACTTCCATCCCGTCTGACTCTTTTCAACCATACGGACTGTAGCCCGCCAGGCTCCTCTGTCCATGGGATTCTCCAAGCAAGAATACTGGAGTGGGCTGCCATTTCCTTCTCCAGGGGACCTTCCCAACCCAGCGATCAAACCTAGGTCTCAGGTCTCCCACACTGCAGGTGGATTCTTTGCCATCTGAACCACCAGGGAAGCCTATATGATAGGGGTACATCTCAAATTAGTGGCGAAAAGATGAATTTTTTAATAAATAAGTCATTTGTGATTTCCAAATAAACATGTTAGAAAAAAAAGAAAATCGGATCCATTCCCCATACCATACACCAACATAAATTCCAATGGTCACACATTTAAATGTTAATGATTAAACCACACAAATACTAAAAGAAAATACGGGTGACTATCCTATAACTGTGCTGCCCAAGATGGTAGTCATTATCCACACATGGTTACCAAGCACCTGAAACGTGCTAAGAACTGAATTTGCAGTTTTAATTTCTTTTAAATAATTTAAATTGAAATTTAAAAACTGACACTCAACACAGCTATTGAAAGACTTTTATGTACACTTGGAACAACTTTGTTATGTGAACTTACTTTGAAACTTTAAATTTTATGAAATCTACATACAGATTAAGTATTTACAATGAAAATTTAGTGACTACATTGAGATGTGCTATAGTATAAAATATACATCAGTTCTGAAAAATTCAGCATGAAAAAATTGTAAAATATCTCATTGCTAATTTTAAAATGCTGATTACTTGTTGAAATAACAATATTTTTGACATATTAGATTAAATGAAATATATTATTAAATTAATTACACCTTTCTTTTTATTTGCTTTATTGCGGCTGCTAAAAATTTCCATACATGGTTTCTACTATGTTTTTATCGGCCAGTGCTGCTCTACAATCTAGGTTTTTCTACGTCATGATTCAAATCCAAGAGGGAATAAAGACAGACTGATACAGCTGAGTAAGTCAAGGGAAAAAATTACATTAGAAAAACCATAATCAGAGGAAAAAGACAAATGATAAAGTGGGGAAAACTGTCAAATATTAGGGATGATATGCCTAGTATATAATGTCCCTAATGTATAAAAAGGTTCATAAATAAAGGGGAAAAAGACCTAAAATCCTATAACAATGGCCAAAAAATATGAAGAGACAGTTCACAGAAAAAGAAATGCAAATGGGTCCCAAAACATAAGAAAAGGAACTCAAGCTAGCTCATAATAAGAGATGCAAATTAAAATTACACTAGAGTATCATCTCTCACCATTTGAATGGCAAAGACCCAAAGGTTTTTTACAACATGTCTACTGGTAAGACTGTGGGGTAAGAGGGAACTCTCATTACCTGCTGGTGGGAATGCAAAACTGTACAGTACCCACAGAAAGGACTTTGGTGATATCAAACAAAACTGTAAATCCATTTATCCTTTGACCCAGCAATCCCACTTCACTTCTAGGAAAATAAACCTGCTGGCAAGAATACATACATAAATATTCACAAGGCTATTCACTGCGGCACTGTCCATTCAGCTGTCCATTTAGTTAAGGAAAAACTTAACCATTCAGGCTTTATGTTTGATTTGCAAATAAACCCCCATCACCAAAAACAAACCATTCCCATTACAATGTAAAAGCAAAAGACTGAAAATAGCCATGTAGCCAAACAAATAAAGTTTGGTATATTTACACAATGGAGTCTCTGCAGTTGTAAAAGGTACTGAAAAATGTTTATATTACTATATGGTTTCAGAGTGATCTCTGAAAAATACCAGTAAGTGCAAAAAGCAAGGTGGGTAACTATAGTATGCTACTTTTTAGGGGGGAAAAAAGGGGGAAAAAATAGATACATTTGCTTACATTGTATGCTCAGTCACTTCAACCATGTCTGACTCTGCAAACCGATGGCTCCTCAGTCCATGGAATTCTCCAGGCACGGATACTGGAGTGGGTTGTCATGTCCTGCTCTAAGGGCCCCAACCCAGGGATCTAACCTTTTGTGTCTCCTGCATCTCCTGCACTGGCAGGCAGGTTCTTTTCTGCGGAGCTGCTGGGGAAGCCCTTGCTTATATTAAACAGAAACAATATGCATACACACACACACACACACACATATACACACATACACGTCATACATACACACATTTTTACAAAAACATATCCATACACAAACATATATATATCTCCATGTCTCAGTAGCTAGATATACATACATATCTATATTTTTTAACTTTGTCCACTTGAACAGACCTAGGAACAATGACCAGTCCAAAGGCAAAGAGAATTCCTAACACCTGTATTGTGGTCTCTAAATATCAGTTAGAAATAAAAAGATCTGGGACAGGAAATGTACTAGAGAATTCTGAAATATCTTTGTCATACCACGAAGTAAGGACATCCTCAAACACCAGTATAGTTATGTTAAAAGGATTCAGAAGCCAATTTAAAGATTCTCCTCTGGGCCAAAGATAACTTGAACTTCAAAAGAAATAACTGCAAAGGACTATAAACACATGAATTGTGTTAAAATGCATGAGTTCATAATGATACTTTCATTGGTCTTCTTTGAAAGATGTTAGAAAATCAACTCACAATTCCGAACACCATTTAAAATAGAGGGGATAAAACTGAGCATTAATTGTCCTAGATGGACCACACCCTGAAGTGACCAAATAATTGATGTGGTAAATCTCTTCTTGATAGAAAAACTCCAGCTAACCAAATGCAGAAGAGATGACAGAATACTATCATTTTTCAACCATTTCTGAAATAATATATCTAAGCAATAGCCAAAGTGGTTTTTGAAGGGCCTCGGGAAGCTTTCCAATGGAAAGATCAGGCTGACAACACCTAAATCCACCAGTTAGTCTTTCTTTAAAAAAAATATTTCTTTATTTATTTTGTACTGGTTCTTCATCACTGCGTGGGCTTCCCTCTACTTGCGCCATGTGGGGGCCACTCTCTAGTTACAGGGCACAAGCTTCTCATCGCTGCAGCTTCTCTTGTTGCAGAGCATGGGCTCAAGAATGCAGCTTCTAGTTGTGGCTCATGGGTTTAGCTGCTCTGGAGCATGTGGGATTTTCCTGGATCAGGAATTGAACCCTTGTCTCCTGCATTGGCAGGTGGATTCTTATCCACTGAGCCACCAGGGAAGCCCCCATCAGTGCCCAGTCAGTCCAGTGAGTCTTAACTGCACAAATAAACAAAAAGGCACATGTGCCTCCCCCAGAGCACTTTCTATGCGGTACTCCTACCAAACTACCTGATCAAGCTTGCAGTCTCTATCAAACTACAGGAAATAATGGGAACTGAAGAATATAGTGAAGAATACGAAAATGAAGGTGAAAACTACAGACTGTAGAGAACCCCACAGGATAAATCTGTTTAACAGATAAACTGCTAGGGAAGAATAAAAAGCGGGACAAGAGAGAAAATGAAAGTCGCTCAGCTGTGTCCACCTCTTTGCGACCCCAAGGCCTATACAGTCCATGGAATTCTCCAGGCCAGAATACTGGAGTGGGTAGCCTTTCCCTTCTCCAGGGGATCTTCCCAACCCAGGGACGGAACTCAGGTCTCCCACATTGCAGGTGGATTCTTTACCAGCTGAGCCACAAGGGAGGACCAAAATAGAGAAAGGAAGTCGATAAAGAAAGATGGATGCATCTTTCAAGTGTGAATATTGTTTGGATTCTAAATAAAATACATTAATCATTTAAAAATATATGGGCCCACCAGGAAAATGTGATTACTGACTAGATAAAAAATTATTGTTAATATTTTTAAAGAATAATACTTGGCTACATTAAAAGTAAAAAAAAAGCTGTTATCATTTAGAAATATAATCTAGTATGTACAGACAAGATGACATAATGTCTCCAATTTGCTTCAAAAAGAACCAGTAGGTAAGGAGAAGGGAATGTGTATGTGTAGTGGGAAAGGCAGAAAACGAACTGCCCAGGAGTTGACAATTGAAAGCTTGACTCTTGCCCAAGAGTCAGAGAGCCTGGATTCCAGTCTCTGCACCACCACTTATCGGCTACAAGATCTTGGTCAAGGTCCGAGAGACCCCTAAACCTCCGTTCTGTTTTATCTATAGAGGTAATAATGGTCATTTGTTTCAAGCATTAAAGACAATGCATGTAATGTACTTAGCACAGCACCTGGATGCAGAGTAAGCTCTCAATATATGTCAGCTTTTATTATTACTACTGTCAATTATTACCATAATTATTCAAGACCAGGAAGCTAGAGTTAGGAAATGGTGAAAATGGGATAATTTTGTTGAACCCAAAGCCCAAGTTCCCTCCCATATGTTATGTTATGATGCCACCCTCCAGCTCCACCTGGGGTCTCTCAGTAGAGACTGAGGACAAGTAACAATCTATTCTGCAACAATTGTTTCTTATTTTTACCACAAACTTGCAGCGACACTGCTACTCAGCCTGGCTTCTACAACCAGCCATCCTTCCTAACAATGTTGTAACTTAATGTGTCCCTCCCCCATGGATGGCTCCACATCTAGTAGAAAGTAAGCACCCATGTATTTTGACCCCTTTATATATCACTATGCACACTTGTAAATTCACAATGATTAAACATTGTGTAATTCCATCATCCTCCAAGAACATGGCCTCAGACTTTTATTACACCCGGTACTGGCATAAACTGTGTAAGGTAAACCTCAGAATCCCAATGTATAAAACTAACAATGATAAAACTTCAAATCTTGCATGCAGCATGAATATAGTAATTCTATAATGGTAAGTAATGGGTTGGCCAAAAAGTTCATTTGGGTTTTTCCATAATAGCTTGCAGAAAAATCCAAATGAACTTTTTGGCAAACCAATTACCTATGTCTCGATATCTGCCATAAGGTAAATACTTCCACTTCTATTTCTGTAACAGAATTGTAAATTCTGAGAAAAACTCTTCAATGCTATTTGTCACTTCTTCATGTGACAGTGACTTGCCTGGTCTTCTTGCCACAATGAGAGCCTACAGTATCCACTATCCTTTCCATCCACAGCCCATGAAAGCTGGTGTTCCCTGGAACTCAGGGTTCAATGTTTCCTTCTATTTACTTGCCACAAGCAATCTCACATAAAGCTATGTAGCTTCAACTACCACATATTCAAAAACTCTCTCATTCATTTATTCAACAAAAATATACTGGGGCCCAATTGTGTGGTGGGTGTCCTGGGGTCACTCTCTCAGTTCCCCTCCAGTCTTTTACCCACACTCACAAAGGAACCATCTATCATGCAAATTATGTCTCCCCCTGCTTACAATCTCTCATTGTCTCTCAGTGCATCTTATTCTGGGCTATGAGTCCAAACTCTTGCGCTATGAAGCCTTGCATAGTTCATCAGTCTCATCTCCCATGCGCTCCAAGCCACAACGACCTACATCCACCTGTCTCCACATTAGTCTGTGAACTCTGCTGGGACGCCCAACTTCAGCTTCCTTGCGTGCACGCTCAGTCCCTCAGTCCTACCTGACTCTGCGACCCCACAGACTGTAGCACCCCAGGCGCCTCTGTCCATGGGATTTCCTAGGCAAGAATACTGGAGTGGGTGGCCACTTCCTTCTCCAGGGAATCTTTCTGACCCAGAGATCGAACCCACATGTCCTACTTGGCAGGCGGATTCTTTATCACTGTGCCACCTCAGAAGCCACTTCACCTTCCATCGATCCTCAAATCCCTTTATCCCCAAACGCCAGTTTGTGAATTCGTATGCAAATCCACAGTAAAATGAGGAAAAATGGTTAGCAAACCAATGCTTTAGGAAATGTAAACAATATCCTAGGGCACCCTTGTGTGGCTTTTCAGTGTTATCCTAAATACCTCCTTCTCTGTGAACCCTTCTGTGACTTCTCTATGTTGGGGGATCTTATATCAATATTTATTGTCCAAACTGGGAGACTTCTGAGGGCAAAGGGTGTCCATTAATAACTATGTTGAACAATGGGCACAGACCTGGACTGCCCCAGGGAGACGGGGTACCCAGTCAGCCTGCCTCTAGACAGAGTCAGCTGCTTTCTCCCCCCACTTCTAAGCTTCCACCTTGATTCTTCCCCACATACCATGTGCTTGCCTGACACTNAAGGGGACGACAGAGGATGAGATGGCTGGATGGCATCACTGACTCTATGGACACGAGTCTGAGTGAACTCCAGGAGCTGGTGATGGACAGGGAGGCCTGGCGTGCTGCAATTCATGGGGTCGCAAAGAGTCAGACACAACTGAGTGACTGAACTGAACTGAACTGATGCTAAATAAGTCAGACAGAAAAAGACAAATACTGTATAATATCACTTATATGTGGAATATAAAAGATACAACACAGTAGTAAATACAGCAAAAAGGAAACACACTCACAGATATAGAAAACAAACTAGTGATTACCACCAGTGGGGAAGGAGAAAGGGAGAAGGGAAATATAGGGGTAGGGGATAAAACATACAGACTGTCATGTATAAAATAAGCCCCAAAAATATATTATACAACACGGGGAATTTAGCCAATATTTTATAATAACTATGAACAGAATTCAGTTCAGTTCAGTTCAGTTGCTCAGTCATGACTGACTTTGCAACGCCAAGGACTACAGCACGTCAGGCCTCCCTGTCCATCACAACTCCCAGAGTTTACTCAAACTCATGTCCATTGACTTGGTGATGCCATCCAACCATCTCATCCTCTGTCGTCCCCTTCTCCTCCCACTTTCAATCTTTCCCAGCATCAGGGCCTTTTCAAATGAGTCAGTTCTTCGCATCAGGTGGCCAAAGTATTGGAGTTTCAGCTTAAACATCAGTCCTTCCAATGAATATTCAGGATTGATTTCTTTTAGGATGGACTGGTTGGATCTCCTTGCTGTCCAAGGGACTCTCAAGAGTCTTCTCCAACACCACAGTTCAAAAGCATCAAGTCTTTGGCACTTAGCTTTCTTTATAGTCCAACTCTCACATCCATACATGACCACTGGAAAAACCATAGCCTTAACTAGACGGATCTTTGTTGGCAAAGTCATGTTTCCGCTTTTTAATATACTGTTTAGGTTGGTCATAACTTTGCTTCCAAGGAGTAAGCATCTTTTAATTTCATGGCTGTAGTCACCATCTGCAGTGATTTTGGAGCCCCATAAAATAGTCTCTTACTGTTTCCACTGTTTCCCCATCTATTTGCCATACAGTAATGGGACTAGATGCCATGATCTTAGTTTTCTGAATGCTGAGCTTTAAGCCAACTTTTTCACTCTCCTCTTTCACTTTCATCAAGAGATTCTTTAGTTCCTCTTCACATTCTGCCATAAGGGTGGTGTCATCTGCACATCTGAGGTTATTGATATTTCTCCCAGAAATCTTGATTCCAGCTTGTGCTTCATCCCCAATGTTTCTCATGATGTACTCTGCATAGAAGTTAAATAAGCAGGGTGACAATATACAGCCTTGATGTACTCCTTTTCCTATTTGGAACCAATCTGTTTTTCCATGTCCAGTTCTAACTGTTGCTTCCTGACTGAACAGAGTATAACCTTTAAAAATGGTAAATCTCACTATGTTGTGCACCTGTAATTTATATTGTATATTTACTATACCTCATTGAAAAAATAAATCTATATCATAAAAGTTCTGAGAGAGCAGTCCTGATAAAAAGGAAATTCTATAACTAAGACAGTCTTAGGTTCACAGAAGAAAGAAACTTAGATGCAATTTGGGTGTCTAAGAAGGGGACAAATATTGGAAGCCCATGGAAAAGCAATTGAGTTATAGGGGAAGCATGGTACAGGAAGTCTGTGGCCCAAGAACACCTTAGCATCTGAGACACCTGCACCGGTGAGTATGGAAACCAGAGTGAAGGAGTGATGTGTGCGGAGCCACGTTGCCTCCCTGGTGGTGATGCTACAGTGCCTGGAGGGCGGGTCAGCATAGCTTGCTCTCCTGGGGACCTTTGTCAGCTGTGGACTGGTGGTTCCTGAGCCAGCATCATGCTTTGATTCTTTTCCCAACCTCTTGCTGTCACCTGTAAGTGTCAAGTCTCCCTGGAAATGGTAGACTAGATTAAGATAGGAAAGATAGGAAGTTAAAAATTGCCTTTAAATTTGCTGGCTTAACTTTAACATCTTAACTTTTTATATGAGCTTTGACACTGAAATTTCTCCCAAAAGTTGATAAATAAGCTTTCATGCATAAATATTTTGAAAAACATCAAGTATTCTGTTAAAAGATAAAAAAAGTATTAAGGCCAAGAATGGGGTACTTTATATAATTGAAAAAAGGAGACTACTATTATACAATATCCATTATCATCTTTTAAGGCTGCTATGTAGAAAACCTTTATACAATGTAATTAAAAGGAAAAAATAATGCAGATTAAGCATTAGGACTAAAAAGGGTGTCAGCACTGCTTGCAGAAGTGTACTCTGTGTTCAGAACAAGTGTTTAAAACTAATGAACAAATATGCATTCAAAGGGATTTGGTAGTTGAGAAAATTGAAAATGGATTCTGAATTATTTCTCTTCTAGGTCATCTCTTCCAGGTCCCTAATGAAGTTACACAGTGAAAGTAAAATAGTCGTTTTAGTTGGATGATTGAAAGGTCGTTTTGTCTTTTTAAGTGTACCTTTGCTGCCACAGCAGTTGATTGGACTGACAAAGAAAGGGTTGACTAAGGAATATTGAGAAAATGATGAAAGCATTTAAAATAATAGACAATGACTGAAAAGTTTTAAGGGGACTATAGTGTCCGTCCATCTAGTCAAGGCTATGGTTTTTCCAGTGGTCATGTATGGATGTGAGAGTTGGACTGTGAAGAAGGCTGAGTGCTGAAGAATTGATGCTTTGAACTGTGGTGTTGGAGAAGACTCTTGAGAGTCCCTTGGACTGCAAGGAGATCCAACCAGTCCATTCTGAAGGAAATCAGCCCTGGGATTTCTTTGGAGGGAATGATGCTGAAGCTGAAACTCCAGTACTTTGGCCACCTCCTGCGAAGAGTTCACTCATTGGAAAAAACTTTGATGCTGGGAGGGATTGGGGGCAAGAGGAGAAGGAGACGACAGAGGATGAGATGGCTGGATGGCATCACCAACTCGATGGATGTGAGTCTGAGTGAACTCCAGGAGTTGGTGATGGNAGAGAAGACTCTTGAGAGTCCCTTGGACTGCAAGGAGATCCAACCAGTCCATTCTGAAGGAGATCAGCCCTGGGATTTCTTTGGAAGGAATGATGCTGAAGCCGAAACCCCAGTATTTTGGCCACCTCATGTGAAGAGTTGACTCATTGGAAAAGACTCTGATGCTGGGAGGGATTGGGGGCAGGAGGAGAAGGGGACGACCTAGGATGAGCTGGCTGGATGGCATCACGGACTCGATGGATGTGAGTCTGAGTGAACTCCAAGAGATGGTAATGAATAGGGAGGCCTGGCGTGCTGCGATTCATGGGGTTGCAAAGAGTTGGACACGACTGAGCGACTGAACTGAAGTGAACTGATGAATCTGTGATCATTTTGTACACTCATACCATGTTTCAAATGGACAGGGAGGCCTGGTGTGCTGCGATTCACGGGGTCGCAAAGAGTCGGACACAACTGAGTGACTGAACTGAACTGAACTGAACCTGCTCTTTGTTCCAAACTTCTATATAACCTGACTGCTTCCCCCTCCCTCCCTCTCTTTGGGGCAGTTCTCTCAGGGCTACTTGAGATACTGCCTCCCAGGCTTAAGTCTTAAAAATTTCCAACTAATAAAACATAACTCTCAACTTTAAGGTTGTGACTATTTTTTGAGTCAACTATACATATATATACATGTTTAAGTTACCCAGCCTGTGGTATTGTGTTACAGCAGCCCAAACCCACTATGACATATAGTTTCCCTTTACCATTGACTGTAAAATTGAAACCAATGGAAGTGCAGAATGATTGAATACTAGATGGTGAAAACTGTACACTGAACTGAACATATGAACCTAAATGAATTCATTTTATGTGATTTACTTTTAAAAAGCTTCCAATCAGGTTAATTTTTCTGGATAATCAAGTCACAAGTAGCTTTGGCAGGATTATTCAGAAACCAGTGATCCTAAAATGAGTCCTACTCTGAAGAGTGCTTTCTTTGTTATTTGCTCCATGGAAGAACAGCTAACACCAATTGTCTGCTGTATGGTAAGCACAACATTATGTCATTCGTGAGGTACGTGAGCTCACTCACTTCATCTTCCCAGCAATGCAATCAGATAGATACTTTCCCCATTCCAATGCAGATGTGGAAATGGAAACACAGAGGAATGAAATAATTAGTTCAAGTCCAAAATCAGTTCTCACTAGTCACATGCCAGGGCCCACATTCTTAACTGTTGGCAGTATATTTTCTCTTCAACTTTCCTGCTTCAGTCTAACTGTAACAGTGAAGCTTGTCTGAGCAACCCTAGCCCCTGAGTTTCTCAATTTATGAAGAATCCATAGTTTCTCTCATTTGCTGAAATTTTGAACAACCTTACACTATTGGGAGTCCTTCCATGTATTTATGGTGCCATCAAGATCAGTAGCTATTGGTCTGAGACTAGACAATTGTGTGCATGTGTGTGTTTAAGTCTTATTTGGGGTACCACAATGCACACACAGGTAACACACCCAGTAAGCAGTTGTGGATCGAGTGTTGTCTTTATTATTTGTTCATAGTGGTTAATATTAGTCACATTACCCTGCTCATTCTTAATGGTTGGGGCTACCTCAGAGAAGAGAGTTTAAAGTCAGTGCTAACAACCTGCTAATTGTTCTAATCAGCCTCTCAATTATGTGTGAATTACTCTGATAACCCGCTTTTCTGGATGCACAATTCTTACATCTATTTTTTTTTTCCTTCCTTGGGTTTCCACTTAGCCTATGTATTTCCTTCATTTCATTTTCAAAATTGGGGTAGATGGAAGATGAAAACGTGGAACATAGTCACTAGGAGAAAGAAATGTTAGGAATCCATAACCAAGGAGTGAGATTCAGCCGCAGGTCAAAGAGAAGAATGGAGCAGAGGGAGAGGAATTCCAGGTACCCTGGAGGGAGGGGTCAGCCAAGCCCCCCAGGCTGTCTGCTTTCTCTCCTTGTTTCATGGCCTTCTCCAGAGAGTGGAAGTTAGCTTTGCAGCACGGACCCCCTTTTCCCAGGTCGTAGAACATCTTCACCGCCGTGGGTGTAACAGATGAATCTCCAGATGCTGAAGTCATTGGTTCTCATTGGTATCTGCTTGGAGTCTGATCTTCCTTCCAATTTACACTTATTACTTGTGTGAACAGTGTTGTTCACATGTTTGTTAGTCTCTTGAGTCAACTGTGAGGTCTATGAGAACTGAAGACTTTGTTATTCCTATCACAATGGAGCCAAACAGTGGGAATTCTACACAGCCTTAGAGGTAAGAGTTGAAATAATTAAGTAGCTAGTAAGTCACTACGTGGCTTCCTCTTCGTCAGCGAAGAGTTGACTCATTTTGCAAAGAGCTGACTCATTTGAAAAGACCCTGATGCTGGGAAAGATTGAGGACAGAAGGGGATGACAGAGGATAAGATGGTTGGATGGCATCACCGACTCAATGGACATGAGTTTGGATAAACTCTGGGAGTTGGTGATGGACAGGGAGGCCTGGAGTGCTGCGGTTCATGGGGTAGCAAAGAGTCGGACACAACTGAGCAATTGAACTGAAATGAACTAAACTTAGTGATAACGGAAAGCAAATATTGACATCCAGAAACTTCAGAAACTGTCATATAACCAAAAGAACGTGGTGAAGGAAATTGTGTGTGTGTGTGTGAGAGAGAGAGAGAGAGAGAAAGAGAAACAAACAAAAAAAATGTTTTCATCTCTGTCACGGCTTTACCTCTTTGAAAACCCCCTCTTTCCTTACTCTCTTTCAGAAAGTGAAACAATATTGAGAAGGTGAACATAAAAAGTTGCAGCTTCCTTCACCATAATTAAGCAAGAACCCCTAAAAAAAAGCTAATAAGTCATTATCTCTCATTATACTACAGTTCAAAAGTTGTATTGTTTCTGATGTTATGGACTGACTTCAGATACAATTATTGACAGTTGACATTTTTAAAAGCTAATGGAAAATATTATTGCCGTTGAGATGTAAACAACCAGTTTTCAGATCATATTCTTAAAAGGAAAGGAAGGAATACGAAAATTCCAAAATTAAGTGTTTGAAGAGGTTTTGGGGTGTTAGCATATATCAAGCCATTCTAACCTCCCCTGCATGTTTTAACTGTTTAAAGTCCCCCTGCAATGCTATGAAGGAATTGTTATGAATATCTCCATTTTCTAGAGGTGAGATCTGAGGAACAGCGAGCTTAAGTAACACAGCCAACACCAAGGTTGTCCAGTAAGTGACAGAGCTGGGATTTGCTCTTATACCTGGTGCTTAGACTACGCCAAGCACATTGATGGCGGCCATTGGGCACAGAAAAGTACAGTTTTATCTTCTGGAATCCGCTGAATGGTAGGGAGCCTCAGTACAATTTCCGCCATCTCCAGAGTGGTCTTTATCACTTGTGAGGAGCCGCAGTGAGAGGAAAAGGGTTAGCACTGTCAGACGTGACACCTGCTGGCTAATCAGATGCTTTCAGTAGCTCTTCTAGCCAGAAGACCACTGATGGAGGTAGGAGATTACAGAGCAAAGGTGGCGAGAAGGCTTGAAACATGATGCCAGTTCCATGCTTCAGCACTCGTTTTAATTAAATCAGGTCCAAGATAACTGTCAGTAAATAGCTTTGCCCTATTCAGAATGCTCAGTGGCAATGTAAGGTAAGCATTAGTGTGAACGTTTACAATGCTTCCACCAGTTTGAAATGGTGGCTTTATTCACCTCTTCCTCTCCTCCTTGCTTAGTTCTGAACCCCAGTCCAGGCCTCAATCCCTCACTGTTGGACTCTGAGTCAGTCGCCTTGACTTCTGTCTGTTTGGTTGAGCACTGTCTTTATGGTTGCAGGATCCCTTCTCTAAAGCACAGATCCATTTACCGCACAAGCTTCCAGCTCTCTGATGAGTCCAGAATGAATTCTAAACTTCTCCATCATGACACGTAACCTTCCATCATTTGGCCTGTGCTTACCTTTTCAGATTGATTCCAAGTTCTAGTTGCAAACTACACAGATGAAGGCCCTGGCTGACTTGCCGTTCCCCATTCATTTCTGCTATTTTAAACCCCTGTGACCTTGCACCTGTCCCTCTGTGTAGACTACTCAAACCCCTATACATCTCAAGAGCTTGTCTTTTAGCCTATGTACATGTAGTACATGTAGTTTTCTCTGCCACTCACTAGCTCTGTGACTGTGGGCAAACCATCTTGACCATTGGTTGAGCCTTGGGTTGATCATCTGCAGCAGAGGGACCATATTGTGTATACAGAGAAGTTGTGGAATCTAGAAAAATAGTGCCAATGGACCTATTTGCAAAGCAGGAATAGAGACGCAGACATAGAGAATGGACATGTGAACACAGCAGAGGAAGGAGACAGTGGGGCGAATTGTGAAATATACATCAAAATGGGTAAAGTTGACATACATACACGACCACGTGTAAAACTGACATATATATATTCAGTTCAGTTCAGTCGCTCAGTCGTGTCTGACTCTTTGCGACCCCATGAATTGCAGCACGCCAGGCCTCCCTGTTCATCACCATCTCCCGGAGTTCACTCAGACTCACGTCCATCGAGTCCGTGATGCCATCCAGCCATCTTATCCTCGGTCGTCCCCTTCTCCTCCTGCCCCCAATCCCTCCCAGAGAGTTTTTTCCAGTGAGTCAACTCTTCTCATGAGGTGGCCAAAGTACTGGAGTTTCAGCTTCAGCATCATTCCTTCTGAAGAAATCCCAGGGCTGATCTCCTTCAGAATGGACTGGTTGGATCTCCTTGCAGTCCAAGGGAGATCCAAGGGAACTCCAACACCACAGTTCAAAAACATCAATTCTTCGGTGCTCTGCCTTCTTCACAGTCCAACTCTCATGTCCATACCTGACCACTGGAAAAACCATAGCCTTGCCTAGATGGACCTTAGTCTGCAAAGTAATGTCTCTGCTTTTGAATATGCTATCTAGGTTGGTCGTAACTTTTCTTCCAAGGACTAAGCGTCTTCTAATTTCATGGCTACAATCACCATCTGCAGTGATTTCGGAGCCCAAAAATATAAAGTCTGACACTGTTTCCACTGTTTCCCCATCNGCAATGCAGGAGACCTGGGTTCGATCCCTGGGTTGGGAAGAGCCCCTGAAGAAGGGAAAGGCTACCCACTGCAGTATTCTGGCCTGGAAAATTTCATGGACTGTATAGTCCCTGGGGTTGCAAAGAGTCGGACACGACTGAATGATTTGCACTTGCACTTTCTTCTCTACGTGTCCAGGATTTTCTTCATTTGTTCAATAATAACAGCCTTACTTATCTTGCCACGTTCCAAAAAACAACATAGTAGCACCTGGAATCTGACAAGACTAAGAAGCTGGTCATGTACTAAGTCACTCTGACCATGTATCGAGCCCGCAGCGAGAGTGGCCGTACTCTGCAGTGGCGATGGCCATGGAGTAGCCGTACAGATTATGGACGTCGTAGTGCAGGCCCCAGTGCTGCGCTGCGTCCATGCAGACGCTCTTGCTGAACAGGTACCCATCCAGGATTTCTGCGACAAAAGAGGATTCAGTCAATGAGAGCCTGAGCTACACATTCCCCGTTTCTCAACTCTCACCAGGCAAGGCGGCGCCCTGAGCAGGCAACTTTGTGGCCATCCTGGAAATGGACATACACCACCCGCACAATCAGAGAGCTATATACACCTGCAGTAGTTTCTCTGTTATACAAAACAATTGTGCTAACTTGACACCCACACACATCCTCCCACCTGGGTACTCAGGTGACCAGAAGCTAGCACTTAGAAGTAAGTGGGTCCAGTGAGATTTGAAGTTAAATCTGAAGTCTGCAGACTTAGCTGAATTGTCCAAGAACAAAAATCTTTATTAAAAATAAATTTCTATCCCTTCTCTCTTTTGACCAGATACTATAAATGATGATCGACCAACCTGTCTTTCATCATCGAATCTCTGCTCCCTTCACACCACTTTGGTTCAGACCCAAATTACTTTGGATCTTAACTATTGCAATCATATCCTTAATGGCTTATTTACCTCTGATCTATCAACTCTCTAATTCATATTAGAAGCACATATAATGCCACATTACTATTTCCAAAACCATTTGATCGCCATATTTTTCATTACTAAAATATCAGTATGAAGCCTGCCATCTAATTCCCTCACTGTTTAATCTTGATCCATTTGTTCCAATTTCTTATTTTCTCGTCAGACTCAGTCAGTTCAATTGCTCAGTCATGTCTGACTCTTTGCAACCCCATGAACCGCAGCATGCCAGGCCTCCCTGTACATGACCAACTCCCAGAATTCACCCAAACCCATGTCCATTGAGTCGGTGATGCCATCCAACCATCTCATCCTCTGTCATCCCCTTCTCCTCCTGCCCTCAATCTTTCCCAGCATCAGGGATTTTTCCAATGAGTCAGCTCATTGCATCAGGTTGCCAAAGTATTGGAGTTTCAG
>SJYV01003857.1:93190-139313 GCA_006410875.1 Neotragus pygmaeus | reverse complement strand
TTTTTTTTTTTTTTTTTTGGTAAGGGGAGGGGTGGTGTCATATGTTCTTCAAAGCTTGAGTTAGCCTGTTTTAGAAATATTAAAATCACGAGGTTTCAGACCATGGTTCCTTCATGTCTCTCTCTTTGAGCACTCAGAGTTGCATTGTTCCTTAACATTTTCCTGTGGAAACAGAGCTAGACAGGGCACAACATCTTTAAAGGCTTGACATCACCATTGCTAACAGGATCCATGGGGCAGAAAATGCTCATTTAAATGTGGTCATGTCAAAGTCCTTCTCACTCTCAGCCACAATAGAGCTTCAGCCTTTTGTTGGCAGAGTCGGCCTGTCAGGAAATCTCCTAGCAATGCACTGTTACAGTTAGACGGCTGCAATCCACACCCCTGAGGTTCAGAAGTGGCCAACAAGCTGGGGATGAGCCCTCCACAGGGTCACTTCCTGTGAAGGTAGAGGAAGATGCATCTTGTAGGCGACTGTGATCAGTGGGCTTTGACACACGTTACATGCTAGTTCCCTTACCAGCACCGTAAACATTCCGGAGTGCAATCCGCGTGCCGTCCAGGTGGACCACCACACTGCTACGGGCAGGAGATTCAGTGCTGACTCTGCAGATCTGGGCTCCAAGTGGGTGGAGCTGCCATTGCCACTGATGTCATGCCTCTGAAGACAGATGCAACACAGGGCCAGCTTTCCGTGAGGAGGCCCCAGTGTCCCCTTCACCACTGGAATTGACCTTTTGTCACCCTCTCTTAGGTCCTAAGCAGAAGAAGCCATTAAGCTGATCAACAGAAGACTCAAGATTTTGAGCCAGGGTTTTCTTCTCTTTCTTTTCTGTTTTTAAAAATTTGCCCATGCTAGGTCTTTGTCATGGCACATGGGCTTCTCTAGTTGCAGCATGGGCTTAGTTGCATGCCCACATGAAACTTAATTCCCTAACCAGGAATTGAACCTGCATCCCGTGCATTGAAAGGCATATTCTTAATCATTAGGGACCAGGGAAGTCCCTAACCCAAGGTCTTCTGATTCTAGGGCTATGCTTCTACCGCAGTCTTCACTGGACGAGAAGCCAGAGGCTGTGCTTAGTTGCTCAGTCGTGTCCAGCTCTTTGTGAGCCCATGGACTGTAGCCCACCAGGCTCTTCTGTCCATGAGATTTCCCAGGCGAGAATATTGGAGTGGGTTGTCATTCCCCTTTTCAGAGGATCTTCCCGACTTAGGGATTGAGCCCTGGTTTCCTGCATTGCAAGCAGATTCTTTACCATATGAGCTACAGGGAAGTTCTGGCCTGCTGCAAAGATTGCCTGTGCTGCTGACGACTCTGCCACCTGTTTCCCCACAGCCTTCAAGCTGATTTAGATTCAACCAGACTTGGCCATTGGTATGGAAGTCTAATAGCAAAGACTGCCACAGTGTGCATGTATTGAGGCTTCCTGGGTCCAGGCCCAGTTCTGAGGGTTTGATCTGAATTACTTCCGTTTGATCCTCACTACATTTCCATGGGGAGGGTGCCATTACGTTATACTCACTTAAAGTGAGCATAGGGAAGCATGTGGAGGCTCATGAAGTTTAGGTCCTTATTCAAAGTCATAAAGCTCCAGATTTCAACTTGGGCTTAAGTTTTTTTACTTTTTTTTACTATCCCATATTCTTCCAGATAGGATTGGAGGTTGACATTGTCAACAGTGGTAAATCATAGAAGATACTTTTATAAGGAGAAATGATGCTAGCGAAAGAGGGATGATTCAGGCTCCACTAAACCCTGTCACCACAGGAGCCAATGCATCTAAGGCTAGTCTTGTGTCAGAGGCTAATTTAATTTAGATTGTTAACTATAAACTAGGGTAATGTTTCACCGGATTATCCCTGCTTAGGTCAGTCATCACTCCTCCCTTTCTCACACCTGTCCAATAAGAACTCAGTCTCCTCAAATGTGTCCTCCCTCTCTGCTCTCATCGCTGTTCCCCTCATCAGGTCCTCATCATCTCTTGCTGGATACGGAAGTAGGATATTCAGTAAGGACATGGGAAACTAGAATCATGTGCATTGCTGGTGAGAATGCAAAATGGTATAGCTGCTGTGAAAAATAGTCTGATGAATCCTGTAGAAGTTAAAATTAGAATTACCATTTGATTCAGCAACTTTACTTCTAGGTATATACCCCCCAGGGGTCCCCCAGTGGCTCCGCTGACTCAACACTTCTTCCTCTGTCTGACTGTTTTTTCTCTACACTGTCACCAGGATTCTGTTACTTTCACTTCCTAAATGTCTTCCTTTCAGTTTCTTCTCTGTTTCAGCTCAGACCCTACCATGGAGAGTGTGGCCATCTAACCTGTCTCCCTGTTTCTTGACCTCACTCTACTTCAACCCACCCTCCACATACCAGTTGAAAGATATCGATTCTCTGCATAAAATTATTTATTGCCTTTTGGTGCATCAAAGGATATTATCAAAAAAGTGAAAAGGCAACTCATAGAATAAGGGAAAATATTTGTAAATCACATATCTGACCAGCATTTAACATTGCATATAGATGACATTGCATAGATTCTATATCAACCGCATACAGAATTCATAAAGAGCTCCTATAATCCTACAACAAAAAAGCAAACTGCTCAATTAAAAAATAGGCAAAGGATTTGAATGACATTTCTCCAAAGATTATATGCAAATAGCCCACAAGAACATCACCAATCCTTAGGGAAAAGCAACTCAAAATCACAGTGAGATACCACTTCACACCCTTCAGGATGGCTATTATCAAAAAACAAAAACAAAGGGGAAGATATGGGGAAACTCAAATTGCTATTGAGAATGTAAATTGTATAGCTGCTGTGAAAAATAGTCTGATGACTCCTGAAAAAGTTCAACATAGAATTACCATATGATCCAGAAATTTGGGTCTTCCCAGGTGGTGCTAGTGGTAAAGAATCCACCTGCCAATGCAGGAGATGCAAAAGATATGTGTCTCTTCTTCCTTGGGTCAGAAAGATCCCCTGGAGAAAGGAAATGGCAATCCACTCCAGTATCCTTGCCTGGAAAATTCCATGGATAGAGGAACCTGGTAGGGTACATTTCCATAGTGTTGCAAAAGTCAGACACAACATATCAACTAAACAACAGCAGCCACATACCCCACAGATTAAAAGCAGGAACTGAAACATTTGCATATCGATGTTTAGAGAAGCATTCTTCACAATAGTCAAAAGGTGGAAAGGGCAGTGCAAGTCACTCAGTTATGTCCGACTCTTTGCGACCCCATGGACTATACAGTCCATAGAATTCTCCAGACCAGAATACTGGAGTGGGTAACCTTTCCCTTCTCCAAGGGATCTTCCCAACCCAGGGACTGAACCCAGGTCTCCTCCATTGCGTGTGGATTCTTTACCAGCTGAGCCACCAGGGAAGCCCAAGAATACTGGAGTGAGTAGCCTATCCCTTCTCCAGGGGATCTTCCTGACCCAGGAATCTCATGAGTCCAGGGTCTCCTGCATTGCANAACCCAGGTCTCCTCCATTGCGTGTGGATTCTTTACCAGCTGAGCCACCAGGGAAGCCCAAGAATACTGGAGTGAGTAGCCTATCCCTTCTCCAGGGGATCTTCCTGACCCAGGAATCTCCTGAGTCCAGGGTCTCCTGCATTGCAGGTGGATTCTTTACCAACTGAGCTATCAGGGAAGCCCCCAAACAACCCATTTGCCATCAAAAGATGAATGCATTAAAAAGAGTATCTGTGTGTATATGTAGAGAGATATACAGATATAGATAAGTAAAATTCAGCCTTTAAAATGAAACTCTGATACATGCCAGAAATGGATGAAACTTAAAAAAAATATTATGCTATGTGAACTAGCACAAAAGGACAAATAGTGCATGATTCCACCTATATGAGTCTCCTAGAATAGGTAACTTCATAGAGATTGAAAATAGAGTAGTGGTTGAAAGTAGAATAGAGGCTGGGGCTGGGCAGGGAAAGTGGCGGAATATATGTTTAATGAGAAGAGTTTCTGTTTGGGATGATGAAATTTCTGTAAATTGATAGTGGTGATGTACATACAACATTGTAAATGTACTTAATGGCACTGAATTACACATTTAAAAATGATATAATGTCAAATTTTATGCTATGTACATTTTACTACAATGAAAATATTATTTACTGTCAACAGGATAAAGTCTAGACTCCTTAGCATGACCAATAAGACCTTCCATGTCCTCACCTCCATTAATACTTCCAGGTTCATCTGCCACATATCTCCCTGACTGTGATAAGGCATTTGAACTACCTTCCTGTCACCATGGACTTACACGCCATCCTCCTTCCTTCAAATTTCAGCTGAGGCTTCCTCTTCCAAAGTCCCTCCAACTTGACTCCTCATGCTTAACTCAGCTCCCTGTATCTGTTCTTTCCATATTGCTTAAACAGATAAACTTCCACTCATCCCTCAAGGTGGAAATGTGCTGTAGTCCCTCTGTGAAGCTCTCCTTCCCTTTCTCAGGCAGGGTTGCTTCTCCCAGGATCATGTTCCTGAATCTCTCAATGCTCTTTTCCCTTTGTGGAAATTATTTCTTTATCCATCTGTCTCTCTCACTAGCTTGAGAGTTTCTCAAGGGAGGAGACTCCAGGACCTCAACACGCCCCAGTGTAGTGGAGTGAAAGGCCCATTCAGAAAGCCTTGCTGGATGAACGCCTATCTCTGAATGGCTACATCTCAAATCCACTGCTTTTGGTTTTCGACTTAGGAAGAAAAAGCATCTGTTCTCTAGGGAAACAGAGGAAAGATTTTCTGTACTTTTATCATCAAAGACACAGAAGGTCTCTTTCAACCTATAAGAACATACACCCTTTAAGACATCCTGGCTTTGTTTGATTTTGGTTTTGGTTGGTTGAGTCTCTTTAGCCCTCAGGATATACCATGAAGACTGGAAGTTATCATTACTTCTAGCTTTATAAATAAGAAAATACTAGGGAAATTAAAAAAAAAAGGAAAGACAATTTTTAATAACTTCTGGAAAATGTGGTTATTTAAAGAGGGATATTTTGGGGCTCCCCTGGTGATCCAGTCATTTGGACTCTGCACATCCACTGCAGGGGATGCAGGTTCGATTCTTGATTGAGGAATTAAGATCCCACATACCAAGTGGCACTGCTAAATAATAAAATAAAAATTATAATTCGTTATTAAAAAGTAAAGAGGGATATTTATTTTGCTCAAACCATGTAACATAGGCCTACATAAAGCCATTTTTCACGTTTTTACACTGACTGCTATTAGCCCATCTCTGTCTCCCTAATTGAAGAAAGCAATGGCACCCCACTCCAGTACTCTTGCCTGGAAAATTCCATGGATGGAGGATGCCTGGTAGGCTGTAGTCCATGGGGTCGCGAAGAGTCGGACACGNTAGGCCTACATAAAGCCATTTTTCATATTTTTACGCTGACTGCTATTAGCCCATCTCTGTCTCCCTAATTGGAGAAAGCAATGGCACCCCACTCCAGTACTCTTGCCTGGAAAATTCCATGGATGAAGGATGCCTGGTAGGCTGTAGTCCATGGGGTCGCGAAGAATCGGACACGACTGAGCGACTTCACTTTCCCTTTTCACTTTCATGCATTGGAGAAGGAAATGGCAACCCACTCCATTGTTCTTACCTGGAGAATCCCAGGGATGGGGCAGCCTGGTGGGCTGCCGTCTATGGGGTCGCACAGAGTCAGACACGACTGAAGCGACTTAGCAGCAGCAGCAGCAGCCTTCCTAATAGAAATTGTTATATTATCACTCACTACTGTTTTCAGTTGTCCCTACCAGAATCAAACATTTACCTTTAGCCAAAGTCATTTTTCAAAAGAGACTTCCATGAAGGTCTAATATGGAGAGAATAATAAGTAAATTGGGGAAGGAAATGGCAACCCACTCCAGTGTCCTTGCCTGGAAAATCTCATGGACAGAGGAACCTGGTGGATTGCAGTCCATGGGGTCGCAAAGAGTCAGGCACGACTGAGCGACTAACATACACAACACACAATAAGTAAATACAGATTCCAAATAGCTATCACACCACGCACTGCCCTCTACACTATTTTATCCACCTGTATTAGTCTGCAAGGGCTGCTGAAAACAAAGGTCTACCATTAGAGTGGTCTAAACAACAAAACTGTTGTCTTACAGTTGTGGAGGCGAAGAAGTCCAGGATCAAGGTGTCTCCTCCTGAGAGCTGTGAGAAGCATCTCCTCCATTGTCTGGTGGTTTCCTGGCATTTTTTGGTATTTCTCAGCATCTCAAACCTTCACCCTGATTGCCGTCTTCATCTTCACATGGTGTTCTTGCTGAGTGTGTGTCTGCCTTCAGAATTCCTCTTTTTATCTATTTTTTTAAAATCTTTTTTAAAATTTATTTAATTTTGGCCGCACCATACCGCTTTGGGGCTCTTAGTCCCCAACCGGAAATCAAACTCAGGTCCCCTGCAGTTTAAGAGCAGAGTCCTGAAACCACCAGACCACCAAGGAATTCCCAAATTTCCCATTTATTATAATACCGATCATGTTGCTTTAGGGACCCACCCTACTTTAGTACAAACTAATCCGGCAACCCACTCTAGTACCCTTGCCTAGAAAATCCCATAGNAGTTTAAGAGCAGAGTCCTGAAACCACCAGACCACCAAGGAATTCCCAAATTTCCCATTTATTATAATACCGATCATGTTGCTTTAGGGACCCACCCTACTTTAGTACAAACTAATCCGGCAACCCACTCTAGTACCCTTGCCTAGAAAATCCCATAGACAGAGGAGCCTGGTAGACTACAGTCCATGGGGTCATAAGGAGTCAGACACGACTGAGTGACTTCACTTCAATCATAGCTAATTACGTCTGTAAGGACTCTATTTCCAAATCAGGTCACGTTTTGAGGCACGGTGGGTTAGGACTTCAAATATGAATTTTGGGGTCACAATTCAACCCAAAATACCACTTCCTTTAACCTTCCCAATAACTCATTTAAAAATTTGTTAAGACTTCCCTGGTGGTCTCCTTGTTAAGAATCCATCTGACAAGGCAGGGGACTCCGGTTCGATCCCTGGTGGGGGAACTAAGATCTCACATGGTAAGGGGCAACTAAGTTCACGTGCTGCAATTAACACCCAAAACAGCCAAATAAATAAATACATCTCTTTTTTTTTAATTGTCATATCACAGAGGATGAAATTGAGGGTTGAGAACTTAAGTAACAAACTCAAAGTAGGACAACCAGTGGGTTTGCAAAGCTGAGATTCAAAACATGGTCTGTTTGATTCCAAATTCCAGTTCTTTCTCATCATATAAGTGAAAGACCTCTAGTTACAAATCTCTACCTTATTTCTTTTAGGCTCAGTAAATATTGTCAACTTATTGAGCCTGTTATGTAATAAGTTAGTTCCGTTTCCAAATATTTACTGAGTACTTACTACTGTAAGTATCACAGGGACTGGGTTCAAAGATGACTTGAAACATAGACCAGGGTTCAAGGCACTTAAAATTTAATGGGAGAGACAGACACATAAGCCAGTCACTATTTCATAGGGAGATATCAAGTGTTAGGTAGAGATCCAAGCAACTCTGCTGTGGGGGGATTAGCACTAACCATGGGATTCAGCTAATAATTTTGGTATCATTGCACAGATGACAAGGGACTGCAGGAAGCACATTTAACCTGCAGCTTTCCTTTGCTTCAGCATGTTCTCCTCCTTTTCGGGACTATTGGAGAAGAGTTGTCCACTGAGGAACTAACTTAGGAAGCAGCATGAACTTCAGAGAAGACTGATCCTAGCATGATGCTCTTCTTTCTCCTTTGAGGTCATTCAGTCTGTCTCAGGGAGAGGATCTGGGTCTGGAGAGAATGAATCATTTTATTTAATTTACTTGTTTTGGCTTGCTAGGTCTTTGTTGCTGCTTTTCTCGAGTTTCTGGGAGCGGGGGTTACTCTCAAGTTGTGGTGTGCGGGCGTCTCACTGCTGTGGTTTCTCTTGAGGAGCTCGAGTTCTAAGGCACGTGGGCTTCAGTGGCCATGGTTCCCGGGCTCTCGAGCACAGGCTCAAAAGTTGTGGCACTCGGGGTTAGTTGCTCCGTGCCCTGTGGGATCTTCCTGGACCAGAGACCAAACCCGTGCCTTCTGCATTGGCAGGCAGATTCTTTACCTCTGAGCCACCAGGGAAGCCCCTGGAGACATTTCATTTTAGCATGAAATGACTCCCTTCTTTGACACAGATGATGATGTTTCCACAAGGATTTAGAAGAACTTTTTCTTCCTTGCCCAGGCTCACCGTGAATGTCACGAATCTGCCCTTCCCCGCTGGAAAGTACACTGGATGTCGAACAAAGTCCATCTTTACCCCAGATCCCAAAGTCAGTCTGCTGAATGCAACGTTTCCAGCGAAGGCTCTTCTTCAAAGCACTGTTATATACAGTCCCTTGCCTTTGAAGTCATCCAATAAACTAATTACTGCAGATCTGACAGGACTGCAGAGTCCTCTTAAAATGCACACACACGCAGCCCTATGTGTCAGAAACCCTTAATGAGCAATGATGGAGTTCTTTGGGCTTCAAAGAAAGATCTGCTTGCAGACATGAAAATATCTGCTTTTAAAAATATATTCACAGAATACGACCACTTAAACTCTGAAATTTCCAGGGAGAACAAGCATGAGAATCCGAGCAAGAGAGAAGGAGAGAGGAGGTAACTCATTCTTAAAAAGGAAGCTACACTCCTTACATTCTCTGGTTTTAACTAGATGTGGCAGAAGAAGACTTGTTAGAACTTGAGTTTCTATCTCAAAAATGGAGCCTCAAATATCTTCAAGTTTCTAAATGCTCCATGACATGCCGTTGGCAAATAATTAGAGTTTATTCACGCATTTATCCAACAAACACGTATTGAAAGTCTGCTATGTGTAGAGTAGGAGAAAGCAATGGCAACCAACCCCAGTACTCTTGCCTGGAAAATCCCATGCATGGAGGAGCCTGGTGGGCTGCAGGCCATGGGGTCACTAAGAGTCAGACACGACTGAGTGACTTCACTTTCACTTTTTAGTTTCACGTATTGGAGAAGGAAATGGCAACCCACTCCAGTGTTCTTGCCTGGAGAATCCCAGGGATGGGGCAGCCTNGCAGGCCATGGGGTCACTAAGAGTCAGACACGACTGAGTGACTTCACTTTCACTTTTTAGTTTCACGTATTGGAGAAGGAAATGGCAACCCACTCCAGTGTTCTTGCCTGGAGAATCCCAGGGATGGGGCAGCCTGGTGGGCTGATGTCTATGGGGTCGCACAGGGTAGGACACGACTGAAGTGACTTAGCAGCAGGAGCAGGATGTGTAGAGTATATAGAGAAGGTTTTGAGGAGCTCAAACTGGTGGTTATGGTAATGCCCAGTGTCAATGTTAACAACAAGAACAGCTTAAAAATTGCCAGCAATGGCTTACTGAGGACCATCTTTCCTTGTATCTGTGTCTGGTGTGAACGGCACTACCACTTTTCTTTAGGCTGATGAAATATCAAAGTCAATGGCTCACTCACGTCTTCATGAATAAGTGGCAAAGTTCTTAGGGAGACATAGCCTGGTGTTGGAGATAGTTATGTCTGTAAGGGAAGAAGCTATGAAAGGAATGAGTAAAAAAAAATTCCTCCCAAAAGAAAAATGCCCAGTACTAAGATGCGTGTTTTTGGAGTAAGCAAGTACTTAGTATAAGATTCTTTCACATCTGATTACATGGCTAACACAGATGTATTTGTTGGGATCTTTTTGGTTGTAAGAACAGATAATGCACCCAAAGTGGTTTATATAAGAAGGATGTTCATAATCTCATGTAACAATGAAATATGGCGGTCAGGTGGTACCCAGATCTTCAATTCAGCAACTCAAGGAGTTCATGGGGGGATACAGATTCTTCCCTTTTTCCTATCATGCCATTTTCACTGTGTTGGCGTTTGGCATCAGACATACTCTCTCACGGTTCCAATGGTTACCATAGCTCTAAGCTTCATAGCCTCATAAATCATCATCCAGTGGCCTAATAAGAAGCATCAACCCTTTTGAACAGCAAGATCTTCCCCAAAGCTCCCTCTACTCTCATAATTGGCCAGCATTTTAAATCACATGCTTGTTCCTAAACCAATCATTGACAAAGGAAACTGAATTATCACAGTTTATCTAAGCCATCAAGATTGAACCCCAGGGGCTGGAGAGGAAGCCAGCATCCCCTGAAAAATATGACTCTGATTCCTGAACAAAATGGAAATACCTACAGCAAAGAAGACAAGGCAGTAGTTGGTGGTAGGATGGAATGGACATAAGGTAAGCAACTGGAAGGACCACTACAGCAGAGTTTCAAGGCAGAAGTACCTTCAGGCAAGGAGCAGTTCCATCAAGGACCTGCTCTGATGACCACTGGGCTCGACCTTGCTTCACAGACGAGCTTCTCTTCCAGGAATGAGTTTTGCTGATCTTGAGGAGAGCTGCTAAGGACATCCTGTGCCGTATAGTCTGCTGGTTCATATTACGCCACCTTGACCTGAAGCCAAATTATGCATGAGAGTTCTAAAATGGTTTATGGCTAGGGTAGGCTAGCTGATGTCATTTGTCAAACGTGGCACTCTAGAATTATCTTACCAATATAAAACCAGGCAAAAGCTTTCCCACAGAATACTTATAGGAAAATGTACTTTTTGAAATAAGGATGAAACAACCTAGAACTTACTCCATGTGGAATAGTGGAATAACAGATCCAGTCCCTTGCAGTTATGGTGAGGGGAGTGACTAGGTTTAAACTCAGGGGAAAAGGAAATATGAGAGGTGCTTCTTGAGCTGCTCCTTCCTTATAAAACTGAAATTATGAGCTTTTTTGAAATGGACACATTTGCTTTTTATATACAAAATTTTCAAAGGTAGATAAATTAATACATGAAAACATACCCCTGGTGTCCCGAACTTATTGCTTCATGTATAGTGTGAATAACTATGTTTTGATCAATGGATTACTATGAGTTTCCTGTGTGAAGTTATCAAAATAGGAAGAGATCTGTGTACCGGCTACCTTGGTGATAACATTAGCATTAAAGCTTACTTCCAAGATGCAAAAGCTATCCCTCAAGTTTATGACAGGGGTTCCCAGCTCTGGTTACACACTGAATCACCTGCAGGGCTTTCAACACTTAAGTCTCAGTCCCATTCCCAGAGTTTTTGACTTGATAGGAAGCCCAGGTACTGACTTTTTGATATTTTAAAGCTCTCCAAGTGACTGTAATGTGCTGCCAAGTTTAAACTACTACATCAAAATCACCTGGAGGGTTAAAAAAAAAAAAAACACAGATTGCTGGAGCAAACTTCAGAGTTTCTGATCCAGTAGCTTTGGGGTGGGATCCCAAATTTTGCTTTATTAAGTTCCCAGAAGATGCTGACACCTCTGCTTAGAGGAGCACACTTTAAGAATCCTCACTCCAGAGCACTATTCAGCAAACTCATAAATTCAAATAGGTCATAAGTCCATTTAGNGGACCTGCTCTGATGACCACTGGGCTCGACCTTGCTTCACAGACGAGCTTCTCTTCCAGGAATGAGTTTTGCTGATCTTGAGGAGAGCTGCTAAGGACATCCTGTGCCGTATAGTCTGCTGGTTCATATTACGCCACCTTGACCTGAAGCCAAATTATGCATGAGAGTTCTAAAATGGTTTATGGCTAGGGTAGGCTAGCTGATGTCATTTGTCAAACGTGGCACTCTAGAATTATCTTACCAATATAAAACCAGGCAAAAGCTTTCCCACAGAATACTTATAGGAAAATGTACTTTTTGAAATAAGGATGAAACAACCTAGAACTTACTCCATGTGGAATAGTGGAATAACAGATCCAGTCCCTTGCAGTTATGGTGAGGGGAGTGACTAGGTTTAAACCCAGGGGAAAAGGAAATATGAGAGGTGCTTCTTGAGCTGCTCCTTCCTTATAAAACTGAAATTATGAGCTTTTTTGAAATGGACACATTTGCTTTTTATATACAAAATTTTCAAAGGTAGATAAATTAATACATGAAAACATACCCCTGGTGTCCCGAACTTATTGCTTCATGTATAGTGTGAATAACTATGTTTTGATCAATGGATTACTATGAGTTTCCTGTGTGAAGTTATCAAAATAGGAAGAGATCTGTGTACCGGCTACCTTGGTGATAACATTAGCATTAAAGCTTACTTCCAAGATGCAAAAGCTATCCCTCAAGTTTATGACAGGGGTTCCCAGCTCTGGTTACACACTGAATCACCTGCAGGGCTTTCAACACTTAAGTCTCAGTCCCATTCCCAGAGTTTTTGACTTGATAGGAAGCCCAGGTACTGACTTTTTGATATTTTAAAGCTCTCCAAGTGACTGTAATGTGCTGCCAAGTTTAAACTACTACATCAAAATCACCTGGAGGGTTAAAAAAAAAAAAAACACAGATTGCTGGAGCAAACTTCAGAGTTTCTGATCCAGTAGCTTTGGGGTGGGATCCCAAATTTTGCTTTATTAAGTTCCCAGAAGATGCTGACACCTCTGCTTAGAGGAGCACACTTTAAGAATCCTCACTCCAGAGCACTATTCAGCAAACTCATAAATTCAAATAGGTCATAAGTCCATTTAGATGATCTGGCTGGAAGTTTGTTTTTGTGTGGCCCATGAGCTAAGAATGGTTTTACATTTTTAAAAGAGTTATAAAGAAGCAAAAACATAATAGCAACAATAAAAACAAAAAGGAATATGCCACAGTGTGGCCTGCAGAGCCTAAAATATTCAATATTTGGCCTTTCAGAGAATATGTTTGCTAATTCCTACTCGAGAGGATCTTGGAGTCTGATGGAAAAAAGCAAGACCCCTGAAAGACAAGAGAAACACTTTGATGGGAGAAATGGTAGAGGCTTGGAGGAAACCCTGAACAGCTGAAAGATTATTAACCCCCTACTGTGCCAGGAGAATGTGAGAATGTCACTTATCCTAACAACAATGCTATTATCACTCTTGTTTTATAGATCATAAAATTGAAGCTCAAGAGATACTAACTTACTAGTATACTTATTAGTATACAAAGTTGCTTCCCTGGTGGCTCAGAGGTTAAAGCGTCTGCCTCCAATGCGGGAGGCCGGGGTTCGATCCCTGGGTCGGGAAGATCCCTTGGAGAAGGAAATGGCAATCCACTCCAGTATTCTTGCCTGGAGAATCCCATGGACGGAGAAGCCTAGTAGGTTACAGTCCATGGGGTCGCAAAGAGTTGGACACGACTGAGCGACTTTACGTTACCTTACCTTACCTTATACAAAGTTAGTAGATGATAGAAATATGAATCAAAGATTTCTGTCAACTACATCTTGGCCTAGAAAAAGCTTAGGATTCTGATTAGAAATGGATGTTTCCCAGAGTGACTCTAAAAATATTTTTTTGTTGTTGTTTAATTGCTAAGTCGTGTCCTACTCTTTGAGACCCCATGGACTGCAGCCCGCCAGGCTCCTCTGTCCACGGAATTTCCCAGGCAAGAATACTGGAGTGGGTTACCATCTCTTTCTCCAGGAGATCTTCCCAACCCAAGGAGTGAACCCACATCTCCTACATTGGCAGGTGGGTTCTTTACCACTGAGCCACCAATCCAGTTCAGTTCAGTTCAGTCGTTCAGTTGTGTCCGACTCTGCAACCCCATGAACCATGGCATGCCAGGCCAAGCTCTAAAAATATAATAAGGACCAAAAACATCTATTTTTTTCCTCAGTGGGTCAATTCAATTTGTTACTGACTGTGTTTTAGGCACTGTGCTACAAAAATACATGCTCCATTATCTCTGCCCTCAAGGAACTTACAGTCTAATGAGAGAAACAGACATGGGATGAAACCCCATGAAAAGTCAGAAAGGATTTAAAGAACAGAGCCGTCAGGCCAGCTTCACAGAATAGAGGTCCTTTAAGGATGCTTGTGCCCCAGATGGACAAGGCCTGGGAAAGTTTCCGAGCAGAGCAGAGAGCACTGATCATCCACTATAGGCAAGTTCCAGATGGAAGGATTTTACTAGCTTGCAGAATCTTCCTGCAGACCACAGAGCTTACTGTCGCCTTAGCCTCTGGCTGTGTGAACGAGACGACTGGGCAACTAACAGAGAAGAGGCCCCCGGCGCAACAGGCTAGGAACAGCCACTGACCACAGTGGTTAGTGTGTGACAGGAAATATTGGTCCAATTTCAGCGAAACGAGAAACTTTCAACTCTATTTCACGGTTTTAGGCAGTCATTTCCAAGCAAAGTTATTAAAAGAAGGGTTTTTTTTTTTTTTTAATTAATGATTAGTCTGCTGGATGAGGAGACTTGTAAGTGAACATGTGGTAATGATCCAAGGATTGGGTTTCCTGCAGCCACTTTTGGCCAGAACAATCTGAAACCAATTTTATTACATGTGTGATTTGCCATGCCGAGCTGAAGAAGCAAGCAGGATTCAGCTTTGTTCCTTGATCTCAGTTTCAAGAGACGAACAGTTTCATTTCTCATTCGAATTTGTTTTTAAGGGCTGAGTGCAGATGGAAGCACTAGGTAAGAAACGCTTTTCTAATTGACCACCACTGTGTTCTGAGGTTTTGCCGTGTGTGTGCTCAGTCATGTATAACTCTTTGGGACCCTATGGGTTGTAGCTGCCAGGCTCCTCTGTCCATGGGATTTCCCAGGCAAGAATACTGGAGCGGGTTGCCATTTTCTCCTCCAGGGGATTGTCCTGACCCAGGGATCAAACCCACATCTCCTGCATCACAGGCGTGAATTCTTTACCACTGAGCCACCTGAGGCTATCGAGATGAATAACACAGAGATTTGTGCACAAGGAGTTCACAGCCTTGGGAGGGAGGGGAGAAGGGCACATGAAGAGATTATCTCAGTACAGGGAAATGAATGCTGATGTGAAGGAAGGAGAAGCTAGAAAAGGAACCATCCATCAGGGTTTAAAAAGGCTCCTGGGCGGGACTGTACTGGGCCGCAAGTTTCTCTCTAAAGTCTGTGGAGGATCCCTTTGACTACTTCTTTGGGACAGACTGTCTACTTTTCTTACTGCAACAACACATCTGACTAATGATATGACCTGACCTTTAGTAACTTAGCTATATAGTCTTGGAGAAATTTTATCATCCATCATAAGTGCACTTACCCCTGGGGAAATAAGTTGAGAACAACGTCAGAGCCTGAAACATAAGAATGCAGAACTGAGGGAATGTACTGGAAGATAACTCATCTAGAAGCAGGTGAGGGGTTATATGAAAGCATTCTAGAATTATCCGTTTAGATCAAGCATTCCATTTTTTTTCCATATGGTACCTTTTAAAATTTGGGAGAACAATATGTGTTCATTCTCAACTTTTTTGGAAAATAAAGAAGTATGAAGAAGAAAAAATCAGTTATATTAGTACCACAGAAAATTAATCTTTTGTTATATTTGCTTCTAAACTTTTTCTGTGCATATACAGATATATGCTGTGCTTAGTCTCTCAATCCTCTCTGACTCTTTGAGACCCCGTGGACTGTAGCCTGCCAGGCTCCTCTGTCCTTGGGGATTCTTCAGGCAAGAATACTGGAGTGGGTTGCCACAACCTCCTCCAGATCTTCCCAACCTGGGGATTGAACCCAGGTCACCTTCATTGCAGGTGGATTCTTTATCATCTCAGCCACCAGGGAAGCCCAAGAATACTGGAGTAGGTAGTCTATCCCTTCTCCAGGGTATCTTCCAGATTCAGGAATCAAACCAGGATTTCCTGCATTGCAGGCTGATTCTTTACCAGCTGAGCTACCAGGGAAGCCCTATACACACAGATATACAGGTTCAGATCATTGAAATGACACTATATACATCTATGCACAGTTTCTTTCTGATCATTTAATATTATTTCACATGCATTTTTTAATGATTTCACAATTTCATCAAAAATCTTTTCCATGACAATGTTTAATTACATTAACCATACCTTTCTTTTTAGACATCTAAAATTTCCCCTAGTTTTTAGCCATTGTAAATAGCATGATAAGAAATAATATTATACATACAACCTTGTCCTGGTCTGCCTGGAAACTTTAAAGTTTTTTTGGCACATATTGCCAAAATGCTTTCCAGAAAATCTATACCTTTGCCAGTATTAAGTATTATAATTCTTGAAATATGTACAAAAGTAACAGGTCAGATTGAATATCTCATTTTAATTTCCATTTATTACTGTAGTGCTGACCATTATAAAATGTTTTTCATAGATATGTTTACTTTTTTTCTTAAAAGTGTCAGTGTCTTGCTAATCTTTCTGTTGAGAAATCGCTTTTCTCATTGATTGTATAAGTGTTTTACAAATGAAGGCTATTAAATCTTTACATATTAATGAAAATAGTCTTGCTTTTTGGGTTTAGATGGTTTTATGTGCAGAACTTTTACACAATAAAATAACTTCTACACAATAAAATCTATATTTTTTTCTTAATGTATTTATGTTTAGATTCCTTTCTTAAATGTGGGCAAGATAAACACTATTCATCTAAATTTTATTTTAGTTAAAAAATTTTTTTTTCATCTTCTACATTTATCTCTTAAATCCCTTTGGAATTTAGTTTAGTTTATGGTTTGCAGTAAGGATCATGCGCGTATTATTAGAAGATTCAAAAAGAAGGCAGTGTTCCAAGCTTGGGAAGCGTTGCTCACTTTCTGTGAGCAAAATTCAGATTGTTGGGTCCCACCTGCAAGGAAGAATCAAACAGCACAAAAATATCACATTTAACAGCCAAAGTTATACTGATCTGAAAATGCAAATTCATTATTAGTCAAATGCAAATTGTTTACTAGATAAACTGTTTCAAAACCTAGAATATATGGCAAAAAAATAAGAGGGCCCTTGATATTTATTTATTCAATGCAAATTTATTGATCACCTCCATGAACCAGGAACTGTTCTTGATTGGGAAGTGATTGGAATTACAACTGCTATGCCTGGAGACATTGCACCTGTATATGTCACACTATGGAGTAGTAAAGCATTGTCAACTCAATATGTTTCATATGTTTGCAAGATGCAATTCTTCTAAAATATAGCTAATTCAGAAATGCCTTATTATAGAACATAGCAACATTATGAGGGAATACAATGACTGAAGTTTCTCAAACTCACAAAATTCCTTAAAAAGAGAGAGGAGAAGAATAATATTTTATCAAGGCTTACCCAAGGGTGATACTAGATTTTGGAATTACAGTCACTAGAAAGTGATACTATGTAGTGAGTTGGCAAAGTTGTGTTATATAGTGGCTTGGCAGTAATTTCCCAAATATAGAAAATATTCGCAAAATCATCAAATTCCCTTTGGGATTATCCACCCACACTTCTCAGTTGTTGAGGTTCTCTTTTTGGTATCAAATTAGAATACATTATCTTGACCCACTGTGAAACAGCCTTCATTGAATTATGCCTGAGGCCTGTGCCCTTGGCGTTTACTGAGGGATAGCCTTATGAAGTTCACTGCTGCGTGTGACACAGAAGTAAGGACATTGTCTAACAACTCACTCATCATTCATGTGACATTCCATACAAAATCTTCCTCTCTCCCTTCCTTCCTTCCCTCCTCCCTTCTTTCATTTTCTTTGTTTAAGCTTCTGAATCCAGTTAATTCACATTAAGTTCTAATGACTCCTGGTCTGGGCTTCCTATTATTTTTATAATTCCTTAGTTTTAACTTATTTTCACTTGTGTTGTTTTATTTCCTATTTGTATTTCTTTTGGTAATAGGTCATTTGTTCTGATTCCATTCTTACAGAATAATATTCTGATAAATGATTACTTCCTAGGTATTTTTTACAGGTTTTTATATATCTTGATTTTATTTATTTTTACTGGTGTATAGTTGGTTTACAATACTATAAGAGTTTAAGGTGTACAACATAGTGATTCCATTTTTAAAGGTCATATTCCATTTATGGTTATTATGAAGTATTGGCTATACTTCCTTGTGGTGTATGCATTTTATGCATAGTAGTTCTGAGGTCTAGTCTTTTCCTCTTGTCTTGCCCTTCCTCCTTTCTCTCTTTCCACTGGTAATAACTATTTTGTTCTCTATATCTGTGAGTCTGTTTCTTCTGTGTTATATTCGCTAGTTTATGTCTTATATACCACATCTCCCTAGGTGTTCTGATATTAAGAAGAAAAGCAATGGCAGAAAAGTTTTAGCTTGCATTTCAGCACACAGCAATGGCAATGGTTGCCTGGAGCCCTGTGTGAAGAGGGAAAGGAAGATAGCTCAATTAGCAATGTCTGCTGTGAGCTTGGTAGGAGAAACCGTTGGCCCTTCTATCACGTATTTGATATTTATGTCTTAAACAGAATACATGACTATTCTGATAACAAGCAAGCATAAATAAGATAATAAATGGCTTTTTGATTTATAAATCAGTGATTTGTGAGTTTCATTAGCCCACATCCATTCCTCAAAGCATGACCATTCTTGTGTTAAATGAAAAAAATTGAGTTCTAAGCTTCATGGGCTCCTTTTCATAAATCTAGCACTAGCTTCAAGAATAGGTAAAATGGGATTCTTTCTCAATCTAAAGAATCTGACCCCTAAATCTCTCTCCCACTGGCTTTTCAATATATGAAAGTGTGCAATTAGAGATACATTTCTTTAGATTCTAAAAGCTAGCTGTTATTGGCTCTTAAATTAAAAGACAAGTAGTCCGATACAGCAGGGGCCCCCCAGCCTCTGGGATCTAATGCCTAATGATTTGAGTTAGAGCTGATGTAATAATCATAGATATAAAATACATAATGAATGTAATGCACTTGAATCATCCCCAAACCATCTCCCCACCTCTGATCTGTGGACAAATTGTCTTCCACAAAAATTGGTCCCTGGTGCCAGATAGGCTGGGGCTGCTGCTACAGAAGAGTAACACTTTAGCTTTTACCAGAGATTTAGTTGGTTGATTGGTAGTTAAGAAGAAGCTGGAGAGTGGGGATAAGTGAGATACTAGGAGGGTATAAGAAGCTAGAAGAAACGGGTGATGGATGAGCTAGATTTTGCTTATTTCACAGTCTTTCCTGGCTTAGTCCAGCAGCTCACTCGAGATAAGCAAAGAGTAAGCTTATAGACACATCATTATTAGCCCTAAATAATGAGGAATGCGATAATTCTCTAACAAGGAGTTAAAGGGAATATACAGGCAACCCTTAAGGATCAAATACCAACTTATATGTGGATGGAAAATTCTTAAATTTCTAGTAGATAATTTGTCATTCAGCTTCTCTCAAACCCAACAGACATATTTCTGAGAGGAGCTGGTTTTTTAACTGGCATAACAGGAAAAAAGTGGACAGTATCGCTCGTGTATTTATTTATTCACTGCATTCTGTGAATAAATTGCTCCATGTTCCTTCTGTGCCTGCATGGGTCTGGTACAGGGCAATGCTATTCAGGATGCAAAAGTAATGGAAGACACAGTTCCTGCCTCTGACAAGGCTACATCTACATCTGGGTTGGGAGATGAGTGATTGGTACATGAAACAACTGGGGGAAAATACTGGAGGGATAAAATCAAGTGTTAGGGTCCTAGGTTCAGGTTGCAAGCACTAGAGAAATTCAGAAGCAAGAAAGATCACAGGAGAAGAGAAATCAAAGAGCAGTTACTTTGAAAGGGATTGCAAGAAGCCACTCTTCTGTCTCAGATGTCAGCAGTAAATTCTGGCTCTTACTTACCACCCTGGGAAAGACTGAAATCAACACTATGTGATATTCCACACCTGACCTGGACCATTCCAGCACATCGCACTCTGAGAACAGCATACTCATCACCCAGAGAAGGAAATCAATTATGGACTCTTGAAGGTTCTAAAATAGTTTAAAACTGAAAAAGCAAACAATTTCTATTCATGCTGTGTAAGTTCTTTGTGATGAATTATGAAATTCACTCTTCTAGTCTGTGAATTGAGATTTATACCTGCCATATCCATAGACAAAGACATGTTCATTTTTGTTCAAATTTAGGAAACTGTAGCTACCATTCCATAATCTAAAATGCAGTATATAATTTGAATGTATGAGCCAGCTGTTAGGTAGAAGGTCCCTCAATGTGAGTTTCACCAATTGTTTCCTTATAATTAGTCATTTTATGTTTAGAACTCAATTTCTAGTTTATGCCTCCATCAGGCCAGTCTCTTGGGTAGGGGAACTGAGGCAGTCATTTCAGGTCCAAGCTTGAAGGCTTTATCATTAGGCACTGTACCTTACCCCTGTTGACTAAGTATCATTGGGATGAAATTTCAAAATCTCTATCGTTAAGAGTATCTCAGAGAGCCTATGAAAGATGCTGATATTATGGACCCTTTCAAATATACTGTCTTGGTTGTACTCCCCTCGATCCTTCACCTTCTCAGGGATGGCTGTGGCCCTGTTGCTATATAGTGATGAAAACAATCTAAATCCATTTGGAAATCTCACCACTTTTCCTCAGTTCAAGAATGAGTTCTGGAGGGTCCTGGAGGTACTAAGTTGTCAGGTCTGAGTTGGGGGTTCTCCACTACAATCCTTTCTCTTCTGGCAGGTATCTACTGACCTGTCACCACCATAGTTGGTCCTTGGGCCTTGGTTCATAAAGCCACTTTGAAAATTCCTGGTCCTTTCTGGACTGCTGGCTCTTTCTATGACATTTCCTACCTCTCTCATACTCAGACAGCAGGGAACTTGGTGAATGAAACTGTATCCCTGACTTCCTAGACCCTGCTGCTTCCCCAGAGCCCAAATCTTGCGGAGCCTTTCTCTGTATAAATCACTGACCTATGTATGCAGTCATCGCTTCTTCCCTTCCCCACTGACTCCTAACTCCTCCGGCCAGAAAATGCTTTTCTAATCTGGAGCCAAGGAAGCCTTGCATTTATTCATAATTTTTTTTAATGTAGACAAGTGGTTCCCAAAGTGTGGTCCCTGGACCAGCGGCATCAATATCACCCAGGAACTTGTTAACATGCAAAGCGGCTTCCCCTCTACCCAGCGCTACTTAATCAGAAACTCTTAGAGTAAGATTTACTGATCCTTGTTTTAATAAGCTCTCCAGTTGACTCTGATGCTAGATAAACTGAAAAATACTGATCTATTCCATGATTTCTGTTTCTTCCCCAGGGGCATTGGTTCTCAGATTTTAACATACATCAGAATCTCTGGATGGCTCATTAAAACAGATTGTCGGGTCCACCTGCAAAATTTCTGATTCATTAAGCTGAAGAGAGTCCTGAGACCTTGCATTTCTAACAAATTTCCAAGTGATGCTGATGCTGCTCTTCTGGGGACCACGTTTCAGAGAACCCTTGCTCCATGAAGAAGTTTTAGCTCCATAATTGTGAATTCTTTTTCCAGTCTCTCCCAGTAAGATCCATCTAGGTATTATTGCTAAAGTAACCAAATATATTCTCTAGGAATCTACTTACATGTGGTTATTTCTGATCCAAAACCATCTCTCACAGATTTGACAAGGGCATATGCTAATGTTTTTGAAAGCCAAGAGCTGATGTTAGGCCAGCAGGGTTTAATCTTTTTCATCCCAGATTCCTCTCCAATTCAAGGGCTCCCAAGGCCAGTCCATCTGTAGGACATCCTACAAGATTCAGAAGGAGAAAAAGAGTCCATTGTTTATCTAATAAGATCCGGCTTACAAACAGCAGATCAGAGTTCATTTGGCTCCTTACCAGAATTCAGAGGTTGAGAAAAATATGATTGTTGAGGAGTACAGAAGAGTTAGAGAAAATGGGATGAACAAGAAGGTCAAGGGGGCCAGAAGAATGAGCAAATGCTTTGAGAGTCATTGAGGTGAAAGCTTTTTGTCATGATTTGGGGCAGAAGGGAGAAGAAATTTAACCTCATGAAATCTTGCAGTTTAATTTTTGGTTTCAATATCCCCAGATTTAAGGAGAATAAACAGTGGCCACCAACTCCCATCCCTGCTTTGTTGTATTTAAATTCACTTCCTTGCCTGTAGCATCATCAGGGTCCCCAAAGCCCTTGATCCCATTTATTTTTTACCTGGCCTCCTGAAGCGACACAAAGTCTTTTTTGGCTTAATTACCACAAAACAATTACTTTAAGTCCGCAGGGCACAGCCACACTTCCAGCTAGGCAAGCAGCCACTTCAGAGAACTCTTTATCCTAAATTTGATCTTTTTTTCCTAAAATTCTATTTTGTTAAGTGGCTCACATGATTCTGAAAGTACCACCCAAAAAACATACTGAATATTAGTTACCATAATTATTGGGATGGTTCAGCATCATTAATTAATAATGCCAAGGACTGTTATTATTAAGCTAGTCCCAAGGGTTCCCAGAACAAAAACAGGACTATTCCACTTGAGGTCAGTCAACAAAGACTTTTTTGCTGAAATAGCACTTCCTATTGCCACTATAGTGATAGATATGGATTCCTCTCTTTATACTTACGTTCCAAAGAATGACATTACTTGTGTTTTTTCAGATACTTGCTATGATTTTCTACCTCTATCTTTTTACTCTTTCTGGCATTAAACACAGCCCTTTATTTCTTGTATCATGCAATAAATATTTATTGAGTTGAATTGCATTAAACTCTTGAGACATCCAATTATAGACTAGAATCAAAGCTTCTCTTTCACTCTGCTCTGTGAAACCAACAATGCCAACAGCAATACCAAAACAACAATAGCAACCACAGAAAAGAGTATGAAATAAGGAAGCAGAAAAGCTAGGGAACAACAGTCTGTGATTGAATAGTTGTCAAGTATAGTAATTTGTGCACCAAATACAAGGACACAGCCAAGGATGGGCACACGCCTTGACAGACTTGAAAAGCAAAAGCATTTCTTCAAAGTAGCTGCCCATGCTAAGAACCAAATCAATTTTTACTTTGTTGTATCAGTAGATTTGGCAGGGCACAGGTGTGGTTGTGCGAGTATCCCATACCTGGCTTAACACCAGAGAGAGAAAGGAGATGAGGAGCTGAATGATAACCTGAATGGACCTGCCATCTCTACAAGAAAAGGCTGTCAGATTGATGGGGGAGATGAGTGAACAAACATGTGACGATCAGTTCAGCTGCTGCTGCTGATAAAGAAGATAATGAGGAACATTTTACATTCACAGGTAGGTGTTCTCTTTAGCAAATCCAGGTAAGGAAGTAGTCTAGGTAATGTAGTCTATTGCAAGTTTTCTGAAGAATGCTTTGTTATGCTTCTGAGTTGATATATTAATAAACATTTAAGTGACATGCTCTGAAAACTGGATAGAATATATAATAAAATAAGTTGTGTCCAAATCCAAATGCAATGTAGAAATATATCTTTAAATCAGAAAATGAGGAATAATAATTACTAAATCACCATGAAGAAAGAAACATTGCATACTAGAGGCCAGTGAATTTTTTACTTATCCCGAAAGTGGCACCAGAACATTAGACTCTGAGAACATGCAGTGTAGATGTACATGGTGGGAGAGTGTGAGAAAGCCCTAAGCCCAAGGTGCCTTCTGTCTCTACTCAGTTCACGAACCCTTCCTGCACAACCTTTCGTAAATAATTGATCCACGAGGAACTGGTCTCATTCAAAGTTGAGTAATAATCAAAAAGTAGTCACATAGAAAAAAAGCACATGGCAAACAAAAATCAGGTAAATGATATTCACCAGACGAAGCCTTGTACCACAGAATGTTCCCCACTGATCACAATTAATTTAAAAATGTGGCCCCTAGGAATAAGAAACTAAAGAGGAGATAAAAGTATTCAAATATGTGGTGAAAGGAGGTGAAGAGTAAGTAGTCAAAGCTTTGGGAAAGGTGAAAGAATAAAATAAAACATTATAGCCTCAGAAGCCTCAAGAGACTCAGCAAAATCAACGAGGGAAAAGAAGACAGGAAAGAGACAAATGTAAAAAAAAAAAATTAAATAGACTCTGAGACAAGAAGGAACATACATAAGATAATGGAAAACTATCCTTACTCTATTAGAAGAAAAGAATAGGTTAAATAGGAAAAGGTGCAAAAGGTATAATAGAAAAAGTTTTGGAGGATAATGAAGACTTGAATTCCTGACCTATCTTCAGGACTTTGCTCAAATTTCACTTTATCAGTAAGGTTTTCCCTGGTGTNACTCTATTAGAAGAAAAGAATAGGTGAAATAGGAAAAGGTGCAAAAGGTATAATAGAAAAAGTTTTGGAGGATAATGAATACTTGAATTCCTGACCTATCTTCAGGACTTTGCTCAAATTTCACTTTATCAGTAAGGTTTTCCCTGGTGTCCATATTTAAAATATCCACCTGGGTTCTGTCTCCCTTCCCTACTTTATTTTCCTCCAGGGAATACCTGAAATTTACACTGAATGGAATTATCAGTATTTTAGACACAACAGGAAAAAGATATAAGTTCAGATAAAATGCATAAAGCGAAAAAATCTGAGGACAACTTGAGCAAAACCTCACTGTAATGAGACAGTTCCAAGCAGTCTGAGAGATATGTGGTTGGAATCTGAGAANTAATCTTATTTATTTATGGCCATGCTGGGTCTTTCTTGCTGCGAGTACTGTTCTCTGGTTGCAGCAAGCACAGGCTACTCTCCGGTTTCAGGGTGCAGTCTTCTCATTGCGGTGGCTTCTCTTATTGAAAAGCACATGCTCCAGAGTGCGTGGGCTTCAGTAATTGTGGCTCCCAGGCTCTAGAGCACAGGCTCAACAGTGGTGGCAAGGGCTAGTTGCCCTGAGGCCTGTGGGAACTTCCCGGATCAGGGATCGAGCTCGTGTCTCCTGCATTAGCAGGTGGATTCTTTACCACTGGGCCACCAGAGAAGCCCCAGTTTGGCTTAATATTAGAAAATTCTTATCTTATCATATTGAGAGGTCAAATTAAAAAAAAAATTCATAAGATCATTAGTGTTTGAAAGGCATTGATAAAATATTGCAATCATATCATTTTTTGTTATTTATCCTGTATGAAAAAGGTTCCCAATATCAAAAAGTATAGGCAAGAGGAGAACAAGGGACATACCCCTTTGTGTAAGGACACAGCAGGGCAGGAGAAGGATAAGCCTCAAAAGGAGGGGCCGGAAAATAGTCTGTAAAAAGTTGGAGGAGTCTCCACAGCCTCAGAGATGAAGACAGAGGTCACCTTCTCAGTGGGGGTCTCTTCACTCACGTGTTCAAAGGAAGGGAAATGTCGGCGTCTCTCCTCTTGGTTCTGTTGCAGTCGTTTTGTTGTTCACTCGGGGTCACCTTCTGCCTTGTGTAGATAAGAGTGCTGCGAGGCTCGGGACGCAGAGTCCTTTGTGGGGGTTAAAAATCAGCATTTCCAGCAGTAGCTGTGCTCCAGACTCCTCTGTCTCAGGTACAACTGGGAGGGGTCCCCGGGGCGGTGGGGGGAAAGGCTCCCGGGGATAGAGACACGTTTCGAGGCCAGTCATCCTTTGGGGGCCTTTCAATTGGGTCAAAGATTCTGCCTATCTGGTCAGCTTCCGAGTGTCTCTGCGAAGATACAGCCAATGCACCACACGTCCACAGGCGTTGCATAGGTAGATGTGAAAAGGACTTTTGGAGTTCACGGTACCAGAGTGTTAACAACCACAGGTGTAGAGCTGCCTGGTAGCTGTAGATTCCAGCCAGGNTGTCTCTGCGAAGATACAGCCAATGCACCACACGTCCACAGGCGTTGCATAGGTAGATGTGAAAAGGACTTTTGGAGTTCACGGTACCAGAGTGTTAACAACCACAGGTGTAGAGCTGCCTGGTAGCTGTAGATTCCGGCCAGGCCAAAGTCAGCCAGCCTGACTGTCCCACCACCATCACCCGAATGTTCTCTGGCTTTAGGTCTCGGTGAATGATGCCGCCAGCAGGAAGGAAATCCAGGCCTCTTAGAAACCAGGGCGTCAGGTTCCTGATGGTCTCCACTGGCAAGCCTGGTGGGGTGCCGTCAGGTTCCTAATGGTCTCCACTGGCAAGCCTGGAGGGGTGCCTTGTCCAGACACGTTCTTATGTCTTGGCTCACACACCAGGGTCACGTTGGCCTCCCAGTCATTTTAGGCTGTGGCACTGACTCCATCAGCCGGACAACACTGGGACACTCAAGAGCCTCCAGACGTGGCAGTAAGCCCACCTTACCAGCTGTGCTGATGGGCAGGCCTCCTCCAGCACACCTCCACTGGGGGCTCTTACACTCTTGAGGGCCACAAAATGGCCAGTGTGGGGATCACGGGCCTTGTACGCGGTCCCATAGGCCCTGACTCAGCCATTGGCTCATATGGAGGGGTAGCCATTCTCAGACCACAGGAGACTCTGGAGGTCGGGAGCTACTCGGGTGGCAGGTTATTCGGATCCTGGAGCTGGTTTCTGCAGCACCATACATTTCAGGTCTGTCCTGGGCTGCTGGACAGTACCAGCCCAGCCATAGACAGAGGCCACAGGCTAGAGCTGCCCCCTTTACCCCCACCTTCACTGTATGACCAGCTGCCCTACAATCATTTCTAATGAGAAAAATCTTTTTGTTATCTATTTAAGGATAATTCCTTAACACACTAAGGAACATTTTCATATTGACAACTCATTTAATGTTTTAGAAAAATACAAATGGAGACATTTCCATTAAAATCAGGAACAAACCAAGAATGTCTGCTCTCCTCCCTACAGTTAATTATTATTTTATAAGTTTTGGTTGTAGCAGAGGAACAAAAATAAGAAGTGTGATTACCAGAAAAAGAAAAACAAAGTTATCATTGTTTGCAGCTGATATCATCATATATCTAGAAAACCCTAGAGAGCCAGCTAAAAAATAATTATAAGCGACTTTGGCAAGATGAATAAATATAAGTGTCAATGGATTTCAAACACACCAGGCACAATCAGAAAGTATAATGAGGAACGAAACTCTTTCACAATAGTAGCAGGAATATAAAACACCTAGAAATACAAGCTTAATAAAAAATATGTCAGACCTTTGTGAAAAATGCCATAGAATTATACCAAGAAGCATAAAATAAGGCTTAAATAAATAGGAAGCCATGCAGTGTGTCTGTGTGGACTATTATAAATATATCAGTTTTATCCACATTAATTTTTAAGTTTAATGTAACCCAACACGTTCTCAATGGGATTTTTTCTTCAGTAGTTTTTCTGGAGGAATAGGTATGTAAGAATTTGTTGCTGGTGTTGTTTAGTAGCTCAGTCATGACCAACTCTGCCTCCCCAAGGACCGCAGCATGCCAGGCTTCCCTGTCCTTCACCATCTCCCTCACTTTGCTCAAACTCATGTCTATTGAATTGGTGATGCCATCCAACTGTTTCACCTTCTATCATCTCCTTCTCTTCCTGCCTTCAATCTTTTCCAGCAGGGAAAGATTTCCCAGGTTTCTAACGGGTCAGCTCTTCACATCAGGTGGCCAGCGTACTGAAACTTCAGCTTCAGCATCACATAAGAAAAGCAAAAGAAAAGTTGGAAAGGAAAGTTAATGAGGAAGGTTGAACTTGTCCTACCAGGTAGAAGATACATTGCTGAGCTACAGTAGTGGTGCTTGCACAAGTATGGATCAATAAGAGAGACTAGCCCTCAAAAAGAAAGCACCCCATGATGTACAATGGCTTGAGATGCTATACAGGTGACATCAGAACAAAGTAAGGGACAGATTACTCAATAAATGACATATGGAAGACATTAGACTAGGTCTTTACCTTATTCCATATGTTACACACAGTAATCAATTCTAGAGATGTCTGTATAAAACAATGTGTATAGTAAATCAAACAACACAAATATTAGAAGCAAATAAATGACTCACCGATGAAGAAACCTTTCAGCAAGAGCAATAGAATTGGTGACATAAAGTCTTAAACACTGTATATTAAAACTATCATTTCTTAACCAAAAAAGAAAATACCATGGACACATTGAAATGACAATGCTGGAAAAATGTCTACCACTGATGATAGGCAAAGAGGTAACATTTTTTTCTAAGAGTTTTTATAAATCTGCAAAATACAAACATGTCTATAGAAAAAAAAACTGGCTTAAAAGACACAAGAAAGAGGAATTATAGATGTTCAACAAAAATGGGGGAAAGTTCAGCTTTCCTGATAATCTCACAAATCTAAATATCATTTTATTTTATTGGAGTATAGTTGATTTATAATGTATTAGTTTCAGGTCTACAACAAAGTGAATCAGTTATAAATATATCCATTTTTTTCTAGATTCTTTTCCCATATAGGTAATTGCAGGGTAAATCTCCCTATATTATACAGTAGGTCTTTATTAGTTATCTATCTTATTAAACATCATTTTAAACTTATTTAATTGCCAGCTCAGGTTGAGAGATAGTCAGGTGATGGATCCTGTCAAGTAACTTGGAAGGAATGTTTAGTATTACCACTTCCCGGGAGGTATTTGGCTATATATTTCAGAACCCCAAAAACCTCTGGTTATTTAGCCCAAGGATTCTTCTTCTAGAATTCTGTCGTTAGAAATTAGAAAGAGATGTGGACGACATTTTTTGCACCAAGGATGTTCTTTACTTTCTATTTATGATATAAAAAACTGGAACTAAGTTAAATGAAAAATTGTACTGGAGTGGTGGATTATTGTACATTGAAGGTTCTGAAAAATTCTGATTTTTGAACTTAATGACATGCAAACGTTCACAACATAATTTTAAAATAAAAGTATAGAATTCAAAAGTGCATCCTCGAGAACTTAGAATTTAGGGTAGGATATTTCAACTGGAATCTTTACTTGCATTTTTAATACTTCATTTTTCTATAATAAAATGCATCGCTTCCATAATAAAAGAATAGTGTATGTGGGTCTATGTATTTAAGGTACAAAATATGTAGTCATTCAATGTTTTTTAAGACATTAATCACACTTTGGAAATTAGAAGTGGATTTTCTGATATTTCCACAAGTTTTTTTTCCTATTTTGAAACATATACCCTTTTCTCTCTTTCCAAACTCATTCTGCTTTCTCCAAGAAACACAGTCATATATGCACTTCTTTACATTTATCTCTACTCCCCATTTTTTTCTTTAAGAGAAAGAGGGAATATATTTAAGTTTGGCTTTGATTTCTACAAGTTTGTTAGAAAAGTTTAAGATTTCACTTTGCTAAAAATGAAAAGATGTTAGTGACAGAACCATGCTTTGTTGCCTAGGTAGCAGAAATGCTAACAACTCTATCAGATAGAAGATTTCTAAATAAACCTGTGCCTAAATTAAAGTGATATTTCCAAATGGTTAAAGAGTTAAAAGGATGTGGGGAGAACTGAAGAGAAGAATCAGGTGGTAACTTGGGATGAAGAGGAAGTACTGAATAGATACTCACATGAACAGTTCACATCATATATAAATCAGATAATTCTCACTAGAGCATCTTGTAAACATATCGTGCTGATTTTTGTTAATTTCTCTAACACATAGAAAAAACTGAAAGATTCTGGAAATACAGAGGTAAAAATGATCGTCAATAATCCTACCATCTATTAAGTGGAATTACTTCTGATTTCTATTTTCTTTCTCTCTCTGCAGCCTCCATCCTTATTAAAGATATCTATTTAATACTCCAAATAAAATTTTATATCACAGTTACTTTTCAGAATTAAGTCTCTGGAAAGAACTTGGGTATTTACACCCCAGTATAAATTCCTCTCCAATCTATTCCCTGAGAGTTCCCAGCGCAGTGGGTGGCTCTCCTGGTGGACAGCTGCCACACACTCAGTCTAAAGCGAAGTCTGCCTGTTGACAAGGCCTACGTAAGCAGATGCAACTTTCATTGCTTCTTTCTTAAATATGAAACAAAGATTTATTTAACAAGTATTTATTAAATACCCACGAGATGCTGGACACAATTCTTGATGCAACAGTGATTTAAAAAAAAAAAAAAAAGACCAAAATTCCTTGTTGCTTACATTCTAGTGATAGCAAAGGGAAAAAAGGTAAGGGAATTATCCCATATTTTGGAGACTGATATGTGCTATTGACAAAAAGAGTTGGGTGGTCAGATGGTGACATTTGAGACCCTAGAGAATCATAAATTTCCTATTTAAAAAGAGTCTATTAGATGCCAAGAAAGGTTAGTGAATGATTACATACCTAGACATACCTGTGTGAAATTCTGGATGTGAGATCATGAAGTTTCCAGCCAGTGGGGGCAAGACTGTAGGAGAGTGGTCACATACAAATGGATAGATCCAGACTGACATCAAACTTTTTAAACAATAACAGTGATGCTAAAAGAATATCTTTAAAGTATGAGGGAAATTATTTTCAACTGAGAGCAGATTGTTCAACCAAATGGTCATTCCAATAATAAAACATATTCAAATATATCAGTATATTGAACATCTATGTCCTATGCACCCTTCTTAGGAATTTACTTGAAGATGTGCTCCTCAACAGATTGATTGTATAAAGAAAGGGTACTGATGGAAAAATAAATTTAGATGTATCCAATAGAAGAAATAAAAATAAGTACTGTACTAGGGTTCCCCAGAGAAACAGAATGAACAGGATATGTATATCCTAGAGAGAGATTTATTGTGCGGTACTGGCTCATGTGTTATGGAGACTGAGACAGCCCATGAGCTGCTGTCTGCAAGTGGGAGACCCAGGAAACCTGGCAATGTAGTCCGAAGGCCTGAGAACCAGGAACCCCGAGAGCAGGAGAGAATCAACGCCTCGACTTGAGCCCTCAGATTGGGGGAGGGGCAATCCAACCTTCCTCTTCGTTTTTGTTTTGTTTGCTGCTGCTGCTGCTAAGCCGCTTCTGTGCGACCCCATAGATGGCAGCCCACCAGGCTCCACCATCCCTGGGATTCTCCAGGCAAGAACACTGGAGTGGGTCGCCACTTCCTTCTCCAATGCATGAAAGGGAAAAGGGAAAGTGAAGTTGCTCAGTCGTGTCAGACTCTTCGCGACCCCATGAACTGCAGCCCACCAGGCTCCTCCGTCCATGGGATTTTCCAGGCAAGAGTACTGTTTAGGCCCTCAACAAATCGAGTGATGGCCACCCACATTGTGGAGGACCATCTGCTTTACTGAAGTCACCATCTCAAATGCTAGTCATCTTCCAGAAACACCCTCCAAGACAAACCCAGAAATAATGTTTAATCAGATATCTGGATGTCCCATGGCCCACTCAAGTTGACATGTGAAATTGACGATCACAAGCATGTAGTGAAAAGGAAGGACAAGAGGTACATTGTAGGCCTGCTTCAGCAGAGAGCCAATAACTGATCTATTGTTAATGTTGATCAATCAAGAATTAACAGTATAAACCAAAGAATTGTGTTAACCATCTTCATCTTCAATGTTTATTATCTTATCTGAGACAAGACAAACTGGAAACTATAGAGCAGGATCATCCTTTGAAGTCCAGTGGTTAAGACTTGGCCCTCTGTTGCAGTGGGTGAGGGTTCAATCCCTGGTCAGGGAGCTAGGATTGGCCAAAAGACTTAAAAGAGAGACAATACCGCAACAAATTCAATAAAGACTTTAAAATGGTCTACATTACCAAAAAGTCTTTAAAACTGCAAACTCTAAAACACAAACAAATACGTGAAAAAACTGTAGAACAACGCTAAACCATCCAACTAGCTGTCAATAGTGAGGTGACAGGTGAAGAGGGCAGACACAGGACAGGGATGAAGCAGAAATTCTGGACATCATCTGGTTTAAAGTTAAGAGATCGGAGAGAATTTTCAGGTTTCTGAACTAGAAGGGAGAGTAATTACAAGAAAACTTTATAGAGAGGGTGGGGTTCAGGAAATGAAAGAGTGCCTAGAGGGCATTTTCCCTGCCCGCCCACCATGCTGATGCAAATAGAGAAAAGATAAAACACAGACATTTTTTGCTTGTATTTTAAATTTACACAGTACTGTGAAAACTAATTTATTAACATTTCATTCAGTCGGTTAATATTTTTTATGTGCTTATTATGTCTCAGGTACTACTGAACTGTTGGAACAGGAAAGATAAAAAATTTCTCTTCCAATGAGGATAAAAGTAATCGGCTTAGTGACTCACAGCTAGAATCTGATAAGGAGAGATGGGCATGTAGTGATTAAATTCGATAAAGTGTTACAGGTGCTTTGACAGAAATATGTTCGGCATCCAGAAAGGACATCAAGGAAGAGGTGGTCCATTTGGTTTGTGTAAGTTAAATTCAAGAGCTATCTGATAGAATGAGATTTCTGCTGCCTTGAAGAGGAGTTGACCTTTGTACCTTTGAAAATACAATTATTCTCTTATGAGGCTAGCCTGAGGAAGTAATCTTAAATAAAGAAAAAGAATTAAGCAAAATAAACAAAGCAAAGCAAACAGAAATCTGTTTTGACAAATCAACTTTGAAAACATTTTATAGCACTTCTGCAGCAACCCTAAATTAATTACTAATATAGGATAACTCTTGAGCAAATGCAATTTCTTCATCGTTATATTGCAGGTAATAATGCCTATTTTAAGGATTTTACAGTAAGAGTCAGAAATAGAAATAATTCTTAGCATACTCTGTGAAGATTACTGGGATGACAATGGTGGTGATGAAAATTTGTGTTTAAGTCTTTCCTCTGGTACAAAATATTCGAGAGTGAATCCAATACTCTGTACACAGACAGCCTCCATGCACAGGGAATCACAGGTGTCCANTCAGTCGCTCAGTCATGTCCGACTCTTTGTGACCCCATGAATTGCAGCACGCCAGGCCTCCCTGTCTATCGCCATCTCCTGGAGTTCACTCAGACTCATGTTCATTGAGTCCGTGATAGGGGATGCCTGGTAAATATTTATCATTTCACTAAATGAACCTTGTGGAATAATCTGATTTGAAATGAGATAGGAAAACTAGAATCAAATACACCTGGTTCAGTTACCACTCAATTATTTATTCATTCAATCATTATTTATTGGGTACCTACTGTATTCCAGGTACTGCTTAATCATTTGGTTTGTATTAGAAAATATGATTCCTAATTCACTCTGGCCTTAACCCTGCACCTACCGTAAGAAAGTAAACCTGTGATTTTTCTAGAGCTGGGCAGGTAAAAACAATGATTCAGTTTTACAGCATTATGAAGAAGCCATTTCAACTGAGTTTGGCCCAAATTTGCTTACACATGTTCCCCACTCCATCGAACGTGTAAAGCATGTTCTCTGAGCTTTTCTATGTGATCCAACCCTATATATTATATTACACTTATAAAATACCACGAAGCCCTTATGAATTAAAAGATAATTAGTGGTTCAACACGCACAAGACATTAGGCTAAAAGTGTCAAAAATGTCATGAAAGACCATAAATCATGGTCTGCTTGCATTGATCCCTCATAGAGTTAGTTTTTAAATCATCTCTTTAACACCTTGTAAATGTACAAACAACGACGGACCCAAGGGAAACTTTAATATGTTTTTCATACATATTTTAATTTCATCTCAAAGTGCTAGCTGCATAAAAATTAAGTCAGACTCACAAAAACTCATTGATTTCCTCGGGATAAAACCCATCTGTCCAAACTAATTTAGAGCCTTTTTTGAAGCCGTAAAGTTAGTCGTGCAACACTGAGGTCATTATGGGCATCCTGGGCTGGAGGAACTCTTGTGTAATTTTAAGAAGGCAATTTTGTTATATTTACTGTATTTAAATACGGTGCTACTTTTCAGGAACAAAAGCCTCACTGTGTCACTGTATTGAAAGTAAACCAGAAGCTGTGAAAAGCAAGATCTGTTCTTTTCCTTGTGATTAATGCACCTTTCTGCCAAAATTGAGACTTCTCAACTGAGCTCATTTAATACAAAGTAAACGAATTCTGCTCTTTGGATTTGATCCTCTGGCTATACCCTATAGATAAGGCTGTAACAGTGAATAGCTTTTCATTCTAAACAAAGGATGTTTTGATAGGAAGGTCAACGTGAAGGTCCTTTATATTGTGATAACAGGAAAGGGAAATGACATATTAATGGCAACCCATGCCATGGTGGTCTCGGCTGGGGGGACACACAGGATTAAAGATTATTCAGAAGTCAGAGAGGAGGCGATGGGAACAAACAGGCACTAGAAGCCCCAGACTTCTTCTTTTGGAAACTTCCTGATTCTTAGCGCATTTTCTTTTCTTACACAGCAAGCACAGCAGATTGTGTTATGCCCCAAGTCCGAGTCCTCAAAACTGAAGAATAAGACGTCCACAGCAATGCAACAGCATAAAGGGGTTTTATTGCTAGCTTGAGCTAGGGCTCCTGTCTCATCCAGCACAGTGGAGTCTTGACGAGAGCCNGCTTCAGGGGTCTTCTCTCTACTCCTGAAATGAGTTATTAGCCCAGGTGGTTGTAGCACCCTTTGTTCTAGAAGCTGAAATCAGAATAACAAAAACCCACATCTGGGGCACAAACTGCTTGGATCAAAGTGATGTTTTCCTCCTTTTTAGCTTTACGTATTGGTATTAGGCCATTTCCTCCCAGGGTTCTATAATGTACTATGCACTACAAGTGGGCTTCCCAGGTGGCGCAGTGGTAAATAATCCACCTGCCAATGCAGGATACAAAACAGCCTTGGGTTGGATCCCTGGGTCAGGAAGATCCCCTGGAGTAGGAAATGGCAACCCACTCCAGTGTTCTTGCCTGGAGAATCCCATGGACAGAGGAGCCTGGCGGGCTACAGTCCATGGGGTTGCAAAGAGTCAGCCATGACTGGGCAACTGAGCACTCGCGCATACAGTGCAGTTGGCAGGAGGTTCATGCAGACATTAGTGGTGGAGCCTGGTGGGCGGCTGTCTCTGGGGTCGCACAAGGTCGGACACGACTGAAGCGACTTAGCAGCAGCAGAAATTGAAGAAAGGAAAACATTGCAAACCCTACTGCCACCTTTTCCTTTGTCATATCTGACAAAGAAGGAGGAGATTAATTACCATCAATATTAACTCAGAGTCTATGTAACTCATGGGTGTGGCCGCAATCTCTTTATCACAGTATTATTTCATAAGTATGGATTTATGGGAAGCATAAGGAAGCATTTCATAAGTATGGATCTACCACACACATCTTCTCTGCCTTTCTCTCACCCTGTGTCCTCTTCAAGAGGAATTCTGCCTTTCATCAGTGCCTCCTGTCTGCAATGAGCAAGAAATATATGCGTTTACATTCTTTGAACTTAAACTTCTTCAACACTAAATGTGGGATATTAATATCTTTGTTAGTGGTTTGCTGAGATAATTCAATTAGTTAATCTAAACAGTAAAAGCTGTTGGCCAAAAATTATATATATATATATTATACACACACATATATAATACATGTGTGTAATATATATATGTATGTACATGTGTGTGTAATAATTACTACTTACCTACTGACCCTGCTGTCTCTCTCTGCTTCCTTCCTCCCTGCCTTGTTTGCTCTGTTTTTACCCTCCTTCCCCCTCACTCTCTCCTCTCTTTCCTCCACCTTCATGTTGCACAAATATACTGCTCCTGCTTCCAGCATTCTACAGTGATCCCGGGTCACACAGCCATAGCCCCTACTCCTATGGTGCTGTCTCCTCCACTTTGTAGACTAGAAAAGAAGCATCCATCTAGAGGTTTGGACCAAGACACTTTCAACTCTAAAATCCTACAGTTCTTTTTGTGGCACCAAACCATCCAGTGATTCTGGCAGATGTGCTTCTAGAGATGGCTTGATTTAAAAAATTTTTGCTTTGCAAGTTGGTCTTTAAAGAGCTTCTGAGCAAAATCACTCTTTCCCTTTAATGAAGAGAGAATTAGAGAGCTGCAAAGGTTGGGAAGGACACACATTCCCCACAGTGATTTTTCAGCGTTCTGAAGGCAAGAAACTAAGATTGATTTATATTTCTTCATTTTCTAAAGAGAAAGATGATGCTCCATGTGCTCTTTTTACTCACAGAGGGTTTGAGGCAGAAACAATTCTTTAAAAAGATACATGTCTACTGACACACATATATGGAATTTAGAAAGATAGTAATGATGACCCTGTATGTGAGACAACAAAAGAGACACAGACGTATAGAACGGATTTTTGGCCTCTGAGGGAGAGGGAGAGGGTGGGGTGATTTGGGAGAATGGCATTGAAGCATGTATACTATCATGTAAGAAACGAGGCGCCAGTCTATGTTCGATGCAGGATGCAGGATGCTTGGGGCTGGTGCACGGGGATGATCCAGAGAGACAATGTGGGGTGGGAGGTGGGAGGGGGATTCAGGATTGGGAGCTCGTGTACACCTGTGGTGGATTCATGTCCATGTATGCCAAAACCAATACAGTATCGTAAAGTAGAATAAAGTAAAATAAATAAATAAAATAAAATAAAAAGATACATGTATTGAGGACAAACCTGGAAGTTTGATATAGCAAACTGTATTTGTACCAGATTTTCCTTTATTTTAAATTCCCATTAAACTACTCAATATTGTGCTGTGGTATTTAGCATTTCACTTTTCTCTTCCTCCTATGATTTGGAGGTCCAGAGATACAAAATGAAATGAACAAGAGGGAGAATTTCTTGAGCTGGACAAATATTTAATTAGGCTAGTACTACGCTTCTTTGCAGCCGTTTCAGGGAAAGAACATAGACTCAAAGGTATCACAAAAGCAAAAGAAATATCTTGAAGGAAATGAAAGAGGGTTCAAGGAGAGAAAGATAAAGAGGGAGGAGAAAAGGGGGACAGAGAAAGATACTTAAAAATGGACTCTGCTAATCTCACAGCCATAAAAATCATGAGTCATAGATATACAAGCTTTGTTTTGGGAGATTTTCAAACTCAAAGAAAATATTATTTACCTTGTCCTCACAATGGGTGGCTTCTTAATTTATTGTTGAAACAACAGTATGGGTTTAGGGCTTGGATTAGACCACAGCTTTTTTTTTTAATTGAAGTATAGTTGATTTACAATGTCATGCTAGTTTCAGATGTACAGCACAGTGATTCAGTATATATATGTGTGTGTGTGTATATATATATATGTATACAGACACACATATATACATACATATACATACATATATATGTATACTCTTTTTTCAGACTCTTTCCCCATATGGGTTATTATAAAATATTGAGTCAAGTTCCCTGTGCTATACAGTTGGTTCTTGTTGGTTATTTTATATTCAGCAGTGTGTGTATGTTAATCTCATCCTCCTAATTTAGGCTATTGCTATTTAAATGATGCAACAAATACAGAGGCAGGGAAGGATAAGCAAAAAGTGCCGAATAATAAGAGGAGAAAGGGAGGGGGAGATGATGAGGACAACCCACCTCTCGCTAATCTTTCTGGGGGGTCCTTTCTCTCTCAGATTCTCCAACGCTGAAATGAGCTACCCATCCTTTCTGAAAGAAGATGGTCTCCGTCACATTTCTGCCCAGGCATCCCTGCGATCGAAACGATCAGTCCAGATCAAAGTGTATGGAGAATGTGGCCTATGCATACAACGGAATATTATTTAACCCTAAGAAAGAAATCCTCACACATGCTACAGCATGAACGAAGCCTGAGACACTGTGCTGAGAGAAATAAGGACAAATATTGTGACATTCCGCTTACCTGAGGTACCTAGAGTAGTCAGACTCGGCAAGACAGAAAGTACTGATAGAATGATGGCCACCGGGGAGTCACTGGTGAGTGGGTACAGAGGTTCACTGTGGGAAGACAAAGAAGTTCAGGAGGTGGATGGCGGTAATGGCTGTACTTAATACCATGGAACTGTGGACTAAAAAATTGTTAAAAGAGTAATTTTGGTGGGGGGAGGGGTGCCGTGCTGCGTGGCATGTGGGATCTTACTTCCCCACCAGGGGTTGAACCCACACCCCCCTACAGTGGAAGCACAGGGTCTTCATCACGGGAGAAAACTGTATCTGTTATGCGTGTTTCACCACCACCAGCAACTCCACAGTGATGAGAATAAAATTACCTGTCCTGGCCAGAAAGAGCAGCAATGGAGAAAATGGCTGTAGAAGAAATAGGCTGCCTTAGATGAACTAACACAGGGAAATGGAGTAATTTTTACAGTAAAGGGTTCCTGCCTATATCAGATATTAAGTTAATGTTAACTCATTCCACAAAAACTCTGTAGGTCAAATAACATCAGGAAACCAAGGCTCAGTGGTCACTAACTTGCCTATCCTTACAGTCTATTCTTCATCATCACACAAAGAATTTGATGCCAGTCTGTCTGTTACAAAGCCTCTCTTCTCTTCCACACAATACTGTCTTTAAAGGGCCAGTTTTCACTGAGTTTGAAATACTCATAACTCCAGACAGAGGAACATCTAAGAAAAAGCAGATACTACTCAGCTGTAGAAAGAGAAAGCAGGAAGAAATGGTCCCTAAAACAAAACAAGAGAGATGGATGGGCTAGCGCAGGACAAGAAAGTGAAGTTAGGCACTCTGCCATGTCTAACTCTTTGCGACCCCATGGACTTTAGCTCGCCAGTTTCCTCTGGCGAGGAGGCTCCTCCACAGAATTCTCCAGGCACGAATACTGGAGTGGGTAGCCATTCCCTTCTCAAGGGGATCTTCCCAAGCCAAGGATCGGACCCAGACCTCCCGCACTGCAGGCAGATTCTTTACTGTCTGAGCCACCAGGGAAGCTCAAGGATAAGAAAGTTTCTGTTAACTTCCACAAATCATTTTGGGTTTCTTACTTTGACTTCTGAATTTGAAAGCTCGGTAGTAGATATGCCTAATTTATTCCTAAACTGGCAAAAGGTGAAGCCTTTTCTGCCAGCCTTTTCTGGACGTTCTAATGATAATGGAGCATTTGGCATTAGTTCTGAGTTTTAATAGAAAAGCGATCGAATTGAAATAAAGATAGGATAGCTCAAAATTGTGCTAAAAACTTAGGGATAGGGGCATCATCTTAATTGCATCAACTATCTTTCTGATTGTCTTCATGAAATGAGCCAAATATTCTAAGACAGATGAAGCCCTGGAATGAGGTTTGATTTGTCATTAGCTGCTTTCAACTGTGTCACTTTGAACTCCTCTCTTAACATTTTTGAGCCTCAGTTTCCTAACACATAAAATGGGAATAATAATGCCTAATGTATAAGATTATTGAAGAACCGAATTATATTAAAGAAGAAGGTGTATATTAGAGTACCTGGCATGGCACACTTTAATTTAATATGAAATTGTTGGTAATATACTACATAAAAGATGCTTTTTTGGTTTTGGCCACCTCATCATTTTGGCACACAGGTTTTCTCTAGTTGGCATGAGGGCTCTAGTGGGTGCAGGCTTAGTTGCCCGTGGCATGTGGAGAGATCTTAGTTCCCCAACCAGGGGTTGAATGCACACCCCCTGCATTGCAAAGCAAATTCTTAACCACTGGATCACTAGGGTTGTCCCAAGATGCTTTATTTTTCATGTAACTGGTTTCCTGTGAGATAACACGGGCAAGCAAGTTCAGGGCTATCTAGATCTCAAAGTTACTGATAAGAAAGGGAAATGTTGAAAAAAAAAAAATCAAACCTTTCCATGTTATGGAGTGAAAAGGTAACAGAAATAATACTAATAATAAATGGAGAGCCAGTGAATGAAATAAGACGGTGCCCCTGTCATCGAAGCACACTTCAGGCTTTTTTTTTTTAATCTCCTACCTCACATCTTTAGGAAAACTAATGGATCTTAGCTAGTCATATTTATAAGAGAAATATTTCACAGTATTAATATTTTATTTACTAGCATTCTGCATGAATACAGTGGGAAATAATTCACTTGGCTGAAGCCAGCAGGTAGGTGGCCAGATTTAGAACACATCTGCTGAAAGTGAGATTAATAATTAAAGTGTAAAGCCACCACTGCTTTTTAGGCTACAGTTACTGCCTTCAGTGGTGTGAAAATTCTCTGGGTAACTGGCCTTTACGGTCTCTCATCAGTTGCTTGTCAGTAAATGAGGGTGGTTTAAAAAACTAGTTTTGAACTCCTGGTCAGAGCTCATCCATCAGTGTCACTTGGCTGGAGTGAGCTGGGGAGTGGAAAAGTTGATGCCTTTTTTCTTTCTGTTAAAATGTTCTATACTGGTATTCCTAATGGGTACATGACTATTAAGATAGGCAGAATCACAGGTTCTGCCCAATACTGACAGGCAGTCTCCCAAATCACTAATTATCCATACTATTTCACGGAGTTGGAATCATGGTTGGGTAGAAAAATTATACAAAATTTGCAGAGGTAGGAGAGAATGGATGTCTAGATCCATAAATGCATAGCCATTCACATGCTTACAATCATAGAAATCATTAACTGAAAATACACTTTATTTTGTTGGCCTCCTAGGAAAAAAATAATACTGCAGAGTATTGAAATTGTGAGGCAAAGCCAGCGTTTTTACAAAAGAAAAAGCAGCGAACAGCCCTGTTTATCAATATAAAAGTTTAGACACTTTGGACCTGTGTTAGAAAGTACATTAACAGTCATAAAAGATAAAGCAGCAGAATAATTTATTTTTTCTTCTTTTTCAATGAACATTTAGTATTGATGCCAGTTATGGGGATGCCTATAGAAGAAGCAAATGTCTGTCTCTATGGATTATTGGTTTGTGATTTGTTTGTTGATAACATAGCACAGGCTATCTCTTATGAAATGTCTACTTGCTTTCAGTTTTGACTTTCATACTTCCATACTCTAGGAGTTGTATGGAGGGAACAAAACAAGCAAGAAGTCAAAAAAACTGTGGGCATTTTTTCCCTGACACCTAATTTTAACATGTCAAAATGTTCCTGACAAAACCAGCCCCTCTCTTTTCCTCTCACTCTCTAACTGCTTCATATCCAGAGGCTGATGGTAACAGTTCAGGACCTGAGCGGAGTGTGACATCTTAATTTGATCATCAAGTCATTTGGAATCTGCTCTCGGCCAAAATTCCAGTGATAATTTGGCTTGTGTTTAAAACCCACTAAACAAGGAAATAATTTTGTCCACTTCTTATCCTCCCCCTTGGATTAACTGGCTACTCAATGGGTGATTTGCTCATCTGTTCCATTCTAAGACCCAAGAGCTACACCTTAACCCCTCCTCTGTGAGATCTCCCCTTCCCTTTCTAGTTTATTTTACATTTAAACAGCCTCCAGTGACACCCCTTTTAGTCTCTGATAGAATTTGTGCTTTTAACTTGATGCCAAATGATGAAACTTAATGTCACCAGCTTTTTTTCTTTTTAATGTTAACTGTTCATTTCTTATTGTAGTTTGATATTGTTATTCAACTACTGTAAATAAATGCTAATTAACAAAATGTCAATTGACTTTCAAAGCAGCTGCAGATGGCTTTTACTTTTCAAAAAACAGTTTCATCTTTATCAGCAACAGATGAAAAACCACCATATCCGACAACAAAGTGATCCATTATGGTTCCAACATATGCATTTGAAATGAGGCTCAATACAATGTCTACTGAATGATATATTTTAATTGGTTTAATAATGACTAATGAGATTGTAATGAATGAGCCTCACTGGATGGATTCTAAATATAGTTAAAAGATATTCTTTTAAAAAGAGTCACAAAAGAAGTGAAAGAATAGCAATGGGCATATGAACAGATTTACATAGAATTGCCTCATATTTTCCTCCTTTTGAGGTATTTTGTAATGAATGTGTAGGCTCAACGAGCAAAGGACCAAGAAGTTATCAGGGCCAAGTAAATTTTGGCAGAACAAATAAGGAAACCTCGTCTCTAGACATTAAGAAGAACCTCACTAAACTAGAGAAGTTTGGAAGTTAGCAGAGATTAGCTGAAAGCTTGAAAACAAAGATTAGGGACTTATGACTGCCCTGACATTGAACTAGAAGCCTACACCTCAGGAAACAAGTGATAGATACAGTCTCTTACTTGAAGGTCTGGGGGTATTCAGAAGCATGAACTAAGTAGGCTTAGCCCTAAAGTAATGAGGCCATAAGACATTTAAGTGGTGTTGGAAGAAGATTCTAATATATCTGAAAAGGGATCTAGAGCCTAATTTCTTGTACCTGATATAAGCAGAAAGATGAAACAGAGAGAGAAAAATTTTAATGTTTCTGTTACAAGAAGTTTATCCTACTTCTGACTATAATGGAGTAACTCACAGCTGATCAAGTCTCCTGTTGAAAAGACCTAGAAAATCCATATAAAAACACAAAGTACACTTTTTTTTAATAAGACATTGAAAGCAACCAAAATATCCAAGACTTGAGGAGTCAAGATCCCAGAAGGAGAGAAATTATTGAGATAAATCCAATATTTTCTGGGCTTCCCTGGTAGCTCAGCTGGTAAAGAATCCACCTACAATGCAGGAGACCTGGGTTTGATCACTGGGTCAAGAAGGTCCCCTGAAGAAGGAATGGCAACCCATTCCAGTATTCTTGCCTGGAAAGTCCCATGGATGGAGGAGCCTGGTGGGCTACACTCCATGGGGTTGCAGAGTCAGGCACAACTGAGCGACTAACATGCACAATTTTCTCTGGCCACATTCAGGGAATCTGCCAATTTGGGCATAGAAGGAAAAGCTGAGAATTGGGCAGAAGGTAGATACTAAGAGGCCCATCAGAGCTTCCAGCAGTCTCACACAGCTAGGGAGACAAAAATTGGAGTTTGGGACTGCCTAGGAAGATGGGACCTGAGGCCAAGATCTCCTGAGATAAGAGAGATGTAGAGGGTACTCTGGTGTTCATCTAGAGGCATTTGTTCAATTCTTAAGAGGTACCGGCAAGAGACTAAAACGTCAAGCAGGCAGGTTAGAAGCAAAAGGGAGTTCAGAACAGTTTGAGGAGGGTGAGAAGATAAAACCTGGAGGTCAAGGTCTGCTTGGGTGGACTTCCTGTGTTCTAGAACCAGGCTCGTTTGCCTGGCATGCTGCACACCAAAAGCTGAGAGGCTGAGGTTTGCAGCAGAGAAAAGGTTTATTCACGCGGCATCCCAGTGAGACAGGAGAACCAACCTTGAATCTGTGTCCCTGTAGGTGAGGAGCTTGGGATATTTCTGGGATAAAGAAACATGGTAGTCTGAGGCATGGCGGGGAAAGGTGATTGGAGGTGAGAGAAAGATGAGGCAATTGTTCCGTGCAGATACAGCTAAGATACATGCTTCTTCGTGGGATGCATATTCAGAAAATGGTAGTCTTAGCATGCCTTGAGGATGGAGTTTTGGGCCCTCAACACCAAAAGGTCATGAATCAGACATGCACACATGCCCACGTGGTAGGTTGGTGGTTCCAGCCAGTTTTATAGGCTGGAACTTGACCTGGACACTGCTGACTCCAAGTTCCTGAAAAATAACAGCCAAACATCTTATTGTTTACACTATATGACACTTGGAAGATATGTTTTTTGCAAAAAAACTGCAGTGAGCTTGATCATTGAAGGCAGGTTACAATTTGTTATTTATTAATAACAACTTAATTATTGTTAATAGTTTAATGGATCCAACTGATGAGTACCGTTGGTTTCACTAGTAAATACTCCAGATTCTCAGTTTACATACCAGAGGTATATAAAGACTTATAGAGACAAGAAGCTGTGTGAATCAGCCAAGTTTCTTGTTTACTATGGCTGTCTGCCAAAGGATAGGATAAATCACTTTTGGAGAAAGATAACATCATCTTAAAATCTGCAATTTTTCATAAACAATGTTGTATGGTCAATAAAATATTACTAGACATACAAAGAAACAGAATGCTAAACAAAATCTCATAATTGAAACAGATCCATAGTTAATATAGATATCAGGATGATGCGACATGTATTTTTTTTTTAACCTGATTAATGTATTAATCAGGCTTTTCTGTCCATGGAATTATCCAGGCAAGAATACTAGAATGGGTTGCCATTCCCTTCTCCAGGGGATCTTCCTGACCCAGGGGTCCAACCCAGGTCTCCTGAATTGTAGGCAGATTCTTTACAATCTGAGCCACCAGAGAAGCCCCTAAATATCAGGATTTTGAGACATGGATTTTTTAAAAACTTGATTAATATATTTGAGAAAAATAGATGTCAAAGGGTGAATTTCACTAGAGGACTAAAGTCTATAAAAACATCAAATGGAATGTCTACAACTGAAAAAACTAGTAACTGAAATTAGGATGCAAATAGAAGGTTTACTCATATTTGAACATGAAAATTCTGAAAGAGATGGGAATACCAGACCACCTGACCTTCCTCTTAAGAAACTTGTATTTAGGTCAGGAAGCAACAGTTAGAACTGGACATGGAAAAACAAACTGGTTCCAAATAGGAAAAGGAATACATCAAGGCTGTATATTGTCACCCTGCTTATTTAACTTATATGCAGAGTACATTATGAGAAACGCTGGACTGGAGGAAGTACAAGCTGGAATCAAGATTGCTGAGAAATATCAATAACCTCAGATATGCAGATGACACCACCCTTATGGCAGAAAGTGAAGAAGAACTAAAGAGCCTCTTGATGAAAATGAAAGAGGAGAGTGAAAAAGTTGGCCTAAAGCTCAACATTCAGAAAACTAAGATCATGGCATCTGGTCCCATCACTTCATGGCAAATAGATGTGGAANTGCCGTCTTTGGGATTGCACAGAGTCAGACATGACTGAAGCGACTTAGCAGCAGCAGCAATCAAGTCTATGGTTTTTCCAGTAGTCATGTATGGATGTGAGAGTTGGACTATAAAGAAAGCTGGGTGCCAAAGAATTGATGTTTTTGAACTGTAGTGTTGAAGACTCTTGAGAGCCCCTTGGACTGCAAGGAGATCCAACCAGTCCATCCTAAAGGAGATCAGTCCTGAGTGTTCATTGGAAGGACTGATGTTGAAGCTGAAACTCCAATACTTTGGCCGCTTGATGCAAAGAGCTGACTCATTGGAAAAGACCCTAATTCTGGGAGGGATTGGAGGCAGGAGGAGAAGGGGACGACAGAGGACAAGATGTTTGGATGGCATCACTGACTCAATGGACATGGGTTTGGGTGGTCTCCGGGAGTTGGTGATGGACAGGGAGGCCTGGCGTGCTGCAGCATGGGGTCGCAAAGAGTCGGATATGACTGAGCGACTGAACTGAACATGAAAAAGAGTACTTGTTAACTGGATGATAAATCAGTATTTATCAGATGATTTATTATTTAATCAGATGATAAAGTATTCAGATTGAAGGAGAGCAAAAGGTTGAAGAATGCACAAAGTCACATAAGAGATACATAGAACATGGAGAAAAGATTCAATGTACATAAAGTTGGAGTCACAGAAGAAATGAAAACTGATGAAATATATCAAAGAAGTGCTACAAACTCCAAGCTGGATAAGAACAAAAGAAGTCACAATCTATTAGGCTTGTGATTGTAAAATTTCTGCAAACGGAAGTCTTAAGAGCATCCAGAAAAAACTGACTCATTACCTTTAAAGAAGCATCAATCAGACTGATAGTTATTTTCTCAAAAGAGAAATAAAAGCCAGAAGACAATGCAATGATGCCTCCAAAGTGCAAAAGAAAAAACGAAGATTCAACCAGGAATTGATTACTCAGTGAAAATACTTTTCAAATGTGAAAGTGAAATAAGTGTTTTCCTAGACAAATAAAAACATGGAATTCACCACCAGAAGACCTACACTAAGAGAAGTGCTAAAGGGAACTCTTTGGACAGGAGGAAAGTTATCCCAGAAATCCCAGAAGGAATGAAGAGCCATGGAAAGAGTAGACGATAAATACAAGGCATATTGTGAGTTTCGGTTCGGTTCGGTTCAGTTCAGTTCAGTCGCTCAGTCGTGTCCGACTCTTTGCGACCCCGTGAATCGCAGCACACCAGGCCTCCCTGTCCATCACCATCTTCCGGAGTTCACTCAGACTCACGTCCATTGAGTCAGTGATGCCATCCAGCCATCTCATTGTCGGTCGTCCCCTTCTTCTTCTGTCCCCAATCCCTCCCAGCATCAAAGTCTTTTCCAATGAGTCAGCTCTTCACAGGAGGTGGCCAAAGTACTGGAGTTTCAGCTTTAGCATCATTCCTTCCAAAGAAATCCCAGGGTTGATCTCCTTCAGAATGGACTGGTTGGATCTCCTTGCAGTCCAAGGGACTCTCAAGAGTCTTCTCCAACACCACACTTCAAAAGCATCAATTCTTTGGCGCTCAGCCTTCTTCACAGTCCAACTCTCACATCC
>SJYV01003857.1:10757-93126 GCA_006410875.1 Neotragus pygmaeus | reverse complement strand
GGAGAAGACTCTTGAGAGTCCCTTGGACTGCAAGGAGATCCAACCAGTCCATTCTGAAGGAGATCACCCCTGGGCTTTCTTTGGAGAGAATCATGCTGAAGCTGAAACTCCAGTACTTTGGCCACCTCATGCAAAGAGTTGACTCATTGGAAAAGACTCTGATGCTGGGAGGGATTGGGGGCAGGAGGAGAAGAGGACAACAGAGGATGAGATGGCTGGATGGCATCACGGACTCGATGGACATGAGTCTGAGTGAACTCCGGGAGTTGGTGATGGACAGGGAGTCTTGGCGTGCTGCGCTTCACAGGGTCACAGAGTCGGACATGACTGAGCGACTGAACTGAACAGGAGTATAGGAAATTAATACTTGATTTTGCATATTTAATTGTCCTATCTGTTCAAATTGTCTTATTTTATTACCTGAGATGGTGAAAAATCATATCATTTTGTCACCTCTCCTGAAAAGGTCAGGATGAGGTTAGGTTGAGGAGGGATATCAGGTTCTTTGGATCAAACCAAGATCCGGAACTTACTTATCGTTTTGGCTCCAGTTTTTTAGATTGCTATACTCAGAATCTTAACTTCATTTATTATAACCAATAAATTATTATTTGCATTTATAGGAACCACATTTAAATCTCTTGAAAGTAGAAGTGAGAGTATAGCCACTCAGTTGTATCTGACTCGTTGTGACCCTATGGAGACCCTTCAGTCTCCTCTGTCCATGGAATTCTCCAGATAAGAATATTGGAGTGGGTAGCCATTCCCTTCTCCAGAGGACCTTCCCCACCCAGGGATACAACTGGGGTCTTCTGTAGTGCTGGCAGATTCTTTACCACTGAGCCATCAAGGAAACTCCCTTTAAATCTCTTACTATAGGTAATTCTTTTCTACTTCTTTTATGAGAAAATAGTACTCATATAAAAATATATATTTTAGCTCTACTAAGAGAAAGTTTCGCTCTACTAGGAGATTTAAAGCTAAAATCTCTTAGTAGAACTAAAATATATGTTTTATGTGAGTACTATTTTCTCATAAAAGAAGTAGAAAAGGATTACCTTTAATAAATGTTATGCCTCAGGGGGAGGGGGAAGAAGAGAGACAATTTCTTACACTATCAGTGGGAACGTAAATTGATAGAGCCTTCTTTGGATGATGAGCTATTAAAAATCTGGAGTATATGTGCCTATTGATCCAGCAGACACACTTGCACAAAATTTTTAAAGATATGTTCATTTATTCACCCTGCAAAGTGCTGGGAATATGCTATTAAATGAAACAAACATGATCCCTCCTGAGAGAGCACACAGTCAAGGAGAGAAAGGTCATATAAGTATTCCAAATAAGAAATAACAATGGACACATGATACTAAGCCCCGCGTGTGTGGGCATGCATGCACTAAGTCACTCAGTCATGTTTGACTCTTTGTGACCCCATGGGCTATAGCCTGCCAGGCTCCTCTGTCCATGAAATTTTCAAGGCAAGAATACTGGAGTAAGTTGCCATTTCCTACTCTAGGTAATCTTCCCCACCCAGGATCAAACTGCCATCTCTTGTGTCTTCTATATTGGCAGGCAGATTCTTTACCACTGAGCCACCTGGGAGGCCCCATTATGCCCTATACAGGCAGCAAATTGGGATGATGGATAAAATAATGGGGATGAGCAGGCCCATGCTATGGAAGAGGAAGAAAGGACCCCTCTGAGAAGGCCTCAGAAGCCACCACCGGATGAATGAGTGATGACCTAGGACAGGAAAAGAATTGATGATTTTCGAAGAACAAATGAAGGTGCATGTGAGAAGAAGGGAGTTTGCGATGTGGCTGGAGAGGAACACAAGGAATGGACCAGGCAATTCCCTGGAAGCCACGACAGGCAGTTTTGATTCTGTTCCAAGTACACTGCAAGCTGTGATCCTTTTAAAAATAGCAGCCAGGTTGCTGACTGAGAGGCAGATTGGGTGAGAGGCAAGAAGGAAACAGGAACTGAGTCCTAGGCCCCTTGCCTAAGCTACCTTGAGAGATTCCAGGAATCTGGCAAGTGTGGGAGCCCAGAGAAGGAGGGAACCAGATGGATTCAAAACAGATCTTATAAGTAGATTCCACTTTATGGCTTCCCTGATAGTTCAGTTGGTAAAGAATCTGCCGGCAATGCAAGAGACCCTGGTTCAATTCCTGGATTGGGAAGATCCCCTGGAGAAGTGGATAGGCTGCCCACTCCAGTATTCTTGGGCTTCCCTTGTGGGTCAGCTGGTAGTGAATTCCCCTGCAATGTGGAAGACCTGGGTTCAATTCCTGGTTGGGAAGATCCCCTGGAGAAGGGAAAGGCTACCCACTCCAGTATTTTGGCCTAGAGAATTCCATGGACTATATAGTCCACGGGGTCACAAAGAGTCGGACACGAATGAGTAACTTTCACTCACTCAACCACAAGAACCAAAGAAAAGCTTTTTCTAAAGAAACATACTGTTGAAATGAACATGAGTTTCACTTGGAAAATTCCTCCCTTCTCACTCTTTATTACCTAACAAAAATATTTCCACAAATAAGCAATTGTCCGTCTAGTCAAGGCTATGGTTTTTCCAGTAGTCATGTATGGATGTGAGAGTTGGACCGTGAAGAAGGCCGAGTGCTGAAGAATTGATGCTTTTGAACTGTGGTGTTGGAGAAGACTCTTGAGAGTCCCTTGATCTCCCTGCAAGGAGATCCAACCAGTCCATTCTGAAGGAGATCAGTTCAGTTCAGTTCAGTCGCTCAGTCTTTGCGACCCCATTAATTGCAGCACGCCAGGCCTCCCTGTTCATCACCATCTCCCGGAGTTCACTCAGACTCATGTCCATCGAGTCCGTGATGCCATCCAGCCATCTCATCCTCGGTCGTCCCCTTCTCCTCCTGCCCCCAATCCTTTCCAGCATCAGAGTCTTTTCCAGTGAGTCAACTCTTCGCATGAGGTGGCCAAAGTACTGNCAGTCGCTCAGTCGTGTCCGACTCTTTGCGACCCCGTGAATCGCAGCACACCAGGCCTCCCTGTCCATCACCATCTTCCGGAGTTCACTCAGACTCACGTCCATTGAGTCAGTGATGCCATCCAGCCATCTCATTGTCGGTCGTCCCCTTCTTCTTCTGTCCCCAATCCCTCCCAGCATCAAAGTCTTTTCCAATGAGTCAGCTCTTCACAGGAGGTGGCCAAAGTACTGGAGTTTCAGCTTTAGCATCATTCCTTCCAAAGAAATCCCAGGGTTGATCTCCTTCAGAATGGACTGGTTGGATCTCCTTGCAGTCCAAGGGACTCTCAAGAGTCTTCTCCAACACCACACTTCAAAAGCATCAATTCTTTGGCGCTCAGCCTTCTTCACAGTCCAACTCTCACATCCATACATGATCACAGGAAAAACCATAGCTTAGTCGGCAAAGTACTTTCTCTCTCCCTTAGCAATACAAATACATATAACAACAAAGTTGGTGCCATACTGGAAAGCTAGTGGGACTTCTGATCTGAAGAAATCAACATCACTTTTGAATACTTGCTAATTGTGGGATATTGGGGTTCCTCTCCTTCAAATATGAGGCTACTAACATCTGATTTTCTTTCTTAGTATGTCTAGTCCGCTATTGAAAACTTCTAATAAGTTTCATTTCTCTCTCCCTTTTTAGATGTTCAATTGGTTTTTTAAAGAAAAATGTACGTTGTCATTTTTATAGTTCGGCTATCAAGCCTGCTCTTTTTTTTCCCTTTAAGAATAGTGAATACTCTTGTTCTCTAAACTGTCTCTGGTAACTCTCATAGCTGAAGTATTGGCAAATCTATTTTTAGTTGATGTGCTGATGCTTCAACTACTAGCTAGTTTTCTTGACATATGCTAGATCCTGGTACTTGGAAAATTGTTGGAGTAATTTGAGGCCTAGGATAAATTATATGTGTCTTCTTCCAGATATAATTTACATTTGCTTTGGAAAGATGGCTGGAGGAACTATCACCTTAAACTAAGTTCACGACTTCAGGGTCTTTGATCTACCTGGGGATGCGAATCTGTTAATTTTCAGGAAGGGTGCTTCACTTATGGGTCCCTTACCCCAGGGATTATTCCTTTGAGGTTTGTGTTTACTGTAGCGTTGATTTTTCAGTAGACTTTCTAGCTTTATGGGAACTAGGCTTTGATTTCTGTCCTGATCATCTGATAAAGTCACCAAAAGGAAAGTTCAACTTTCCCAGGATCAGCAAACATTATTAGGGCAAAAGTTGCTTTCGCACTAGTTTAATATTTTTTCTCTATTTAGGCCTGCTAGTTGCTTCCTACCTTGTTAGCTCTTGGATGCTTTTAGATGGATGCTTTTTGTATTATAGTCAGCATTTCCATAGTTTTTTTTTTCCATAGGATAATTGGTTTGGCTAACCTACCTGCTAGTCCCAGAAACCGGAAGTCCAAGACAATAACCAATCTGCATTATGATGATACTACTAATATCTCACGATGATACTACTAATATCTCACAGAAATTGAATTTCAAGTAGATAATATGTACTTTCTAAGCTGAAAACAGCTGCTAAATTGTCAGTTATTTTTATTGTTAGAAAGTAGGAGGAAGAAATCCAGTTTTTTGTTGTGTGGTGGCTACCATCTCATGTGCGGATGTGTTATCCCCTCAGAATGGTTTTGACTTTGCAAGCTCCCACTCATTGTTTAGCCAAAGAAGAAAATATATTAGGGCCTCATTATGAAGTAGAGGTTGGTGAACTATGACCTAGGAGCTAAATCTGGTCTGTGGTTTGTTTTTATACAAGTTTTATTGCAACACAGACATTCATTCATTCATGTTATTGGGTATCACTGCTTCTGTATTAACAAGGACAGAGTGGAACAGCTTATGCATGGCCCATGAAACATACACTATTTACTCTCTGGCCCTCTATACAGGAAAAGTCTGCCAACTCCTGCCATGAAGTATTAGTCCACCAGTCTTGCCTGACTAGTTTATGAGCTGGGAACAAGTAGATTATTATCTACTTGCATTATTAGCATGCAATTTTTAAATACTGGAAGCTTGGGCTTGGTATGATAGACTCCTCAGTCACGTTGAAAAATTTAAAAAGGAAATGGCAATAATGAGCAAAGATGAATATCTTCAAGCAGCAACACGGTCATTTAAATCATTACTCTTAAACAATTCAGACAAACTTCTTTTTCCAGTACAGATATTAGTTCTCTTTGTTTCTGCTTTTTTAGAGAATGTTTCATTTATAAAGTAAAGCTTTTCATTTTTTCATTAACCTGTGCTTCTCGGGTTAATGTGACAGAGAGAAGGCTTAGAGTGAAAATTCACAAGCAGCAAAGAAAGACGAGTCCAGGCAGCCAATCATTTGCCATGAAGTGGAATTTAGCCAAAACGCAACTCTCTCCCTCACCTCTGGACTAGCAGGGTTTGTGGGGCAGAGTGAGCCAAGAGGCGTTTATGCCAAACAGCAGTATACTTTCTGGATAATTCTGAGATTCCTTCTTCTCAGGAGTAATGATAGAGACCTAAGCACACAAATCAAAGAAAAAGAAACTGTACAAGGAAGTTATGTTCAAAGCTCAGTACATGTCTTTTTGTTCAGCACCAGTTCTAATTAACAAATCCCCTGTTTCTGTGTATGATGTCAATTAAACTACTGTTTTGGCTCCCAACTGTGCACACAGCTTTCTATACGCAAATTGTGGTGATGCCATTCATGCTATCTGTTAGGACTGCATCAGTGTCTCTACGCAGAATTTTGGTTCAACAATGAAATACCACTGAGTCTACAAGGTGATCAGGTTGAAATGCATCTTTCTGAGATGAGTCAGGAGTCGTGAAAAGCGCACTACATCCTGTGGTGAAAGTATGTTGCTAAATTAGAAACAAGGAGCACAGTAATTTCCCCTGACCCAGAGCCTTGCTGGACAGATGCCGTCCACGATGTGGAGGAGAGCAATATAATAAGCACGGGATCCTGGAGTGAGGCATAAAGAAATAATGAAATCATTTCTTTATAGAGGATCAGATGCCTTACATGCATGCCACTTTGCTTATTAATCCATCTGAAATTCCCTGGGGATTTGGAGCTGGCTCTTTGCCTGCTGATGAATCTGTAGCTCGGTGACAATTAACTGTAATGACTTGGAGAAAGACCCTTCTAAATCACTGCTGGGTCCTGGGCTGCCAAAAGCTGCCTGCACCTGGGTGGCTGGCTAACAGCACCTCCATTTTATTCCGTTTTTCATGTGGAATCTACTGTTCTCTGTGGCTTTGCCTGGCAGCCAAGACAGCTCTAAATCCCCTTCTGTGATGTGGCATGGTCAGAAAGGAGAAGCCACAGCCACGGAAGGGAGATACATGGGAAAAGCTAAGGCGCTCTCTTCTCTAAGACCAGGACACAAAATCCCCTCTGTTCCCGACCACCTGGGCTCACCACGCTGGTTATGTGGGAATGCGAGGGTTGACCAGACAGTCAGAGGACCAGGAGTGTCAGAGAAGGGAGTTCCTCTGTGATCAGTTCCCGGTGGCCCGGTGGGAACTGCGTGAGGCCGCTGGTAATTTTCCGGGCTCTCAGCAAGCTCAGCGGTGCCCCTCACACAGGCACAATGGCCACGTGGCCAGGGAGCCAGATGGGCTCTATTCTAGGCATGGGCAGGAAAAGGACGACCCTGGAGTCTGGATTAGCTTAGCCCCCTTACCCTTGCTGCTGGCCCTCTGTCTTCCAGCACCAGATTTACCTTACAGCGGTCCCCAAAGAGAGGGCACATCCCAGCTGGGTCCCCTGGAAGCTGTAGATTTGCTGATTTGCACCTTTCTTGTGCATATTTTTATGTGGGCTGGGAAAACAGATGGCTCCATCCAAGTTGCTGAAAACCCAGCTGGTTATTGCTGCACTAGAATGACCTGAGTTTGGGGAGCCGAGTTTTCCCTGCCAGAGCCTTGGGCAGGTTAGGAAATGTGTCAGTCTTTGAATCTGAGCATAGGCGGATGAGGCCTGAATCGCTGCAGCCCACCCTCTCCTGTGTGCTGTGCGGAATACAGGCACAGTGACACAAGGAACAATGCATGATACCCAGCACCCCTGCTCCCTTACCTCTTTTTTTTTTTTAANAAGGAAAGTTCAACTTTCCCAGGATCAGCAAACATTATTAGGGCAAAAGTTGCTTTCGCACTAGTTTAATATTTTTTCTCTATTTAGGCCTGCTAGTTGCTTCCTACCTTGTTAGCTCTTGGATGCTTTTAGATGGATGCTTTTTGTATTATAGTCAGCATTTCCATAGTTTTTTTTTTCCATAGGATAATTGGTTTGGCTAACCTACCTGCTAGTCCCAGAAACCGGAAGTCCAAGACAATAACCAATCTGCATTATGATGATACTACTAATATCTCACGATGATACTACTAATATCTCACAGAAATTGAATTTCAAGTAGATAATATGTACTTTCTAAGCTGAAAACAGCTGCTAAATTGTCAGTTATTTTTATTGTTAGAAAGTAGGAGGAAGAAATCCAGTTTTTTGTTGTGTGGTGGCTACCATCTCATGTGCGGATGTGTTATCCCCTCAGAATGGTTTTGACTTTGCAAGCTCCCACTCATTGTTTAGCCAAAGAAGAAAATATATTAGGGCCTCATTATGAAGTAGAGGTTGGTGAACTATGACCTAGGAGCTAAATCTGGTCTGTGGTTTGTTTTTATACAAGTTTTATTGCAACACAGACATTCATTCATTCATGTTATTGGGTATCACTGCTTCTGTATTAACAAGGACAGAGTGGAACAGCTTATGCATGGCCCATGAAACATACACTATTTACTCTCTGGCCCTCTATACAGGAAAAGTCTGCCAACTCCTGCCATGAAGTATTAGTCCACCAGTCTTGCCTGACTAGTTTATGAGCTGGGAACAAGTAGATTATTATCTACTTGCATTATTAGCATGCAATTTTTAAATACTGGAAGCTTGGGCTTGGTATGATAGACTCCTCAGTCACGTTGAAAAATTTAAAAAGGAAATGGCAATAATGAGCAAAGATGAATATCTTCAAGCAGCAACACGGTCATTTAAATCATTACTCTTAAACAATTCAGACAAACTTCTTTTTCCAGTACAGATATTAGTTCTCTTTGTTTCTGCTTTTTTAGAGAATGTTTCATTTATAAAGTAAAGCTTTTCATTTTTTCATTAACCTGTGCTTCTCGGGTTAATGTGACAGAGAGAAGGCTTAGAGTGAAAATTCACAAGCAGCAAAGAAAGACGAGTCCAGGCAGCCAATCATTTGCCATGAAGTGGAATTTAGCCAAAACGCAACTCTCTCCCTCACCTCTGGACTAGCAGGGTTTGTGGGGCAGAGTGAGCCAAGAGGCGTTTATGCCAAACAGCAGTATACTTTCTGGATAATTCTGAGATTCCTTCTTCTCAGGAGTAATGATAGAGACCTAAGCACACAAATCAAAGAAAAAGAAACTGTACAAGGAAGTTATGTTCAAAGCTCAGTACATGTCTTTTTGTTCAGCACCAGTTCTAATTAACAAATCCCCTGTTTCTGTGTATGATGTCAATTAAACTACTGTTTTGGCTCCCAACTGTGCACACAGCTTTCTATACGCAAATTGTGGTGATGCCATTCATGCTATCTGTTAGGACTGCATCAGTGTCTCTACGCAGAATTTTGGTTCAACAATGAAATACCACTGAGTCTACAAGGTGATCAGGTTGAAATGCATCTTTCTGAGATGAGTCAGGAGTCGTGAAAAGCGCACTACATCCTGTGGTGAAAGTATGTTGCTAAATTAGAAACAAGGAGCACAGTAATTTCCCCTGACCCAGAGCCTTGCTGGACAGATGCCGTCCACGATGTGGAGGAGAGCAATATAATAAGCACGGGATCCTGGAGTGAGGCATAAAGAAATAATGAAATCATTTCTTTATAGAGGATCAGATGCCTTACATGCATGCCACTTTGCTTATTAATCCATCTGAAATTCCCTGGGGATTTGGAGCTGGCTCTTTGCCTGCTGATGAATCTGTAGCTCGGTGACAATTAACTGTAATGACTTGGAGAAAGACCCTTCTAAATCACTGCTGGGTCCTGGGCTGCCAAAAGCTGCCTGCACCTGGGTGGCTGGCTAACAGCACCTCCATTTTATTCCGTTTTTCATGTGGAATCTACTGTTCTCTGTGGCTTTGCCTGGCAGCCAAGACAGCTCTAAATCCCCTTCTGTGATGTGGCATGGTCAGAAAGGAGAAGCCACAGCCACGGAAGGGAGATACATGGGAAAAGCTAAGGCGCTCTCTTCTCTAAGACCAGGACACAAAATCCCCTCTGTTCCCGACCACCTGGGCTCACCACGCTGGTTATGTGGGAATGCGAGGGTTGACCAGACAGTCAGAGGACCAGGAGTGTCAGAGAAGGGAGTTCCTCTGTGATCAGTTCCCGGTGGCCCGGTGGGAACTGCGTGAGGCCGCTGGTAATTTTCCGGGCTCTCAGCAAGCTCAGCGGTGCCCCTCACACAGGCACAATGGCCACGTGGCCAGGGAGCCAGATGGGCTCTATTCTAGGCATGGGCAGGAAAAGGACGACCCTGGAGTCTGGATTAGCTTAGCCCCCTTACCCTTGCTGCTGGCCCTCTGTCTTCCAGCACCAGATTTACCTTACAGCGGTCCCCAAAGAGAGGGCACATCCCAGCTGGGTCCCCTGGAAGCTGTAGATTTGCTGATTTGCACCTTTCTTGTGCATATTTTTATGTGGGCTGGGAAAACAGATGGCTCCATCCAAGTTGCTGAAAACCCAGCTGGTTATTGCTGCACTAGAATGACCTGAGTTTGGGGAGCCGAGTTTTCCCTGCCAGAGCCTTGGGCAGGTTAGGAAATGTGTCAGTCTTTGAATCTGAGCATAGGCGGATGAGGCCTGAATCGCTGCAGCCCACCCTCTCCTGTGTGCTGTGCGGAATACAGGCACAGTGACACAAGGAACAATGCATGATACCCAGCACCCCTGCTCCCTTACCTCTTTTTTTTTTTTTAATTAAGCAGGTTAAAAATTATTTCAGACAAACCAATAACAGAGTCATCCTTTATTCTCTTCCACTTTTTAAATGAAACTTGCACCCCCCACCCTCCATTCTAAATAATGATGAAATAGACTTTCACAGAGAAGATTCAGAAATCTTTTCAAGCCAACATTTATTGAGCACCTATTTTATTTCAACTAGATGCTGGAAATACAACACTGACTAAATATATTACTTTTTTTTGATCAGAGAGCTCCTAGTCCACCTGGAAGAGATATGTGTAAAAAGAAGGTATCTGGCCAATAGGAACCTGCTGTATGACTCGGGAACTCAAACTGGGGCTTGATAATAACCTAGAAGGGTGGGATGGGGAGGAAGTAGGAGGCATGTTCAAGTGGGAGGGGACATGGGTGATTCATGCTGCTGTTTGGTAGAAACCAATACAATACTGTACAGCGATTATCCTTCAGTTAAGAATAAATAAATTTTTAAAAAATGAATGAGTGGAAAAAAAGAAGGTATCTATGAAAAAGAAGAAGAAGATGTAAGTGCTGTGATAGAGGTGGGTACAGTGAAAGTGAAAGTAGCTCAGTCTTGTCTGACTCTTTGCAACCCTGTGGCCTATGCAGTCCATGGAATTCTCCAGGCCAGAAAGCTGGAATGGGTAGCCTTTCCCTTCTCCAGGGGGATCTTCCCAACCCAGGGATTGAACTCAGGTCTCCCTCATTGCGGGCGGATTCTTTACCAGCTGAGACATGAGGAAAACCCACGAGGGTACAGAGTGGCATGGAAATATAAAGATGAACAGATTCTGTTCCTTGAAAACAGTGGGAACACGGTTTTCTCAGGGCTTATGCCCAGTACGGGGACTGCTGGATCATATGATAACTCTATTCTTAGTCTTTAAAGGAATCTCCCTACCATTCTCTATAGGAGCTGTACCAATTTACATTCCCACCAATAGTGTAAGACAGTTGCCTTTTCCCCGCGACCTCTCCAGCATTTATTGTTTGTAGATTTTTTTTGATGATGGCCATTCTGACCTGTGTGAGGTGATACCTCACTGTGGTTTTGATTTGCATTAGTTTAACAATTAGAGGTGTTGAGCATCTTTTCATGTGTTTGTTGACATCTATGTGTATACACATTAACTGATTCACTTTGTTGTACTACAGAAACGAACACAACATTGTAAAGTGATTATACTTCAGTGGAAAAAAGAAAAAAAGAATAGCGGGACCCAGCTCTGGAGTGGTGATACTTGAAAGAAGGTAAGACTTTGTCTGGGGCAGAGGTGGGAAGGACAGCCCCAGGTATGAAATATGGAGGCCTCTGTAGGATGCAGGTGGCTGCTACGCAGGGTCTCGTCCCTTTGGCTCTCCCTTCCCGACCTCCACTTATTGTGGTGTTTCACTCTGCTCACGTGACTCTGGAGACGTCACCCCCATCCCCAGCTCACTGGTAGATCCCACTGGGTCTAAGATAATCACATTCTTGTGAAGGCTGGATTTAGAAATAGATCATGATAAATTCTGGTCAATGAGACAGGAAGTCTCCTGTGAAATATCCAGGAAATTTCCTCCCTCCTAAAAAACAACACATGAGGAAAGGTTCCCTGTTCTCCCACAGATGATACCACGTCTCCTCTAATCCAAGGGAGGGTGTTCTGCAGGGAAGAGATACGATTTGATTGTGGGGTTAAGTGTAGCCAAAGCAGGAAGCATCACTGGGAGGCGGCCGGAAATGTCTGCTGAAGGACCTTGGTTGCCTCAGAGGTTCTGCTTCCCAAAGTAGGTGATGGGGTCATTCCTGCAGTCATGGCCGTGGCCCGGCAACGAAGCCTCTTGACTCACAATGACCTTTGGCTGGGGTCTAGAAGACAGTACAGGCAGGTGAGATGGTGCAGCTCTAAAAACAGAGCTGGCTCCTTCTTAGCAAAGATAGTGCCAAAAACATACCCTCTGTAGAAACCCTTGTGCTTGATACTTGGCTTTTCAGCCACTTTCTTTCTAATCCCTTACCACTGAAATGATATGTGCAAAGTGCTAAGTAGAGCATCACAAACATGGCAAGTGCTCAGTACATGTTAGTTCTCAACATGATCACAGATAGCAAAAGATGTTTTCTGGATGCCAAGGATAGCAGAATAATCTATAAATATAATCCCGGGCAGGGGGATGTGATTTCCCTTCTCTGCCAGTTGGGAGGTTGGTTCGCATTGCTTTATTGTTATTCATTTATGACATCTTCTTCTGCAAGTTTTTCCTTGTACTGTTGGGTGCATTGCAATGGTGATGCCGGCAAGGTCCTGGCTGCAGGCTGCATCTGGCCTTATAGAGTCCAACTCTTCAAATTTAGGTTGCTGATCCCACAAGTGCAAACTTCTTGGCTCCAAGTCTGGGTCTCTCTGCTTTCGGTTAGACAGGAAACCAAGGCTGGGCAAACCTCCAAGGTTTTAGATAGGCCTTCTGTTCAGATAAGCTTCCAAGGATGTTTCTGCTTGGGAACAGTAACGGCTCAAGTTCTTTCCTAGGTTTTAACTTGCACCTCTGTGACATACCAACAGATTTAGAACTGACATTATAATTGGAGTCAAAATGCCCACATGTGACTTGAATTAAACAAATCTCCATGGATCAGAGTTGCAAGGCTAACTAATCTCAGGGTGTTAAGCTGAAATTTTCTGAGAGGCACCAAGCAATCTACCCTGGGAGAGATAAATCTTTGGCCTGTGTGCTTATTTTTAACTGAGTTCAATTTCTTTTGGGCTACAGAATGGTGTACTCATGTCTTAGGGAAGTAGCCCAGTAGGGTGGGAAAATGAGCTTTAGCTTCATTTTGCCTTGAGTTCAAATCCCTTCTCCATCCATCCATTAGCAGATGTGACCAAATCATTTAATTTTTCTGATCCTGTTTGTGGCACGTTTCTCATAGGATTATTGTAAAGGTCAAATTAGGTCTGTGTTGAGTTGGCATTTGGTCCCATCACTTCATGGAAAATAGATGGGGAAACAGAGGAAACAGTGTCAGACTTTATTTTTGGGGGCTCCAAAATCACTGCAGGTGGTGATTGCAGCCATGAAATTAAAAGATGCTTACTCCTTGGAAGAAAAGTTATGACCAACCTAGATAGCATATTGAAAAGCAGAGACATTACTTTTCTAACAAAGGTCTGTCTAGTCAAGGTTGTGGTTTTTGCAGTGGTCATGTATGGATGTGAAAGTTGGACTGTGAAGAAAGCTGAGTGCCGAAGAATTAATGCTTTTGAACTGTGGTGTTGGAGAATACTCTTGAGAGTCCCTTGGACTGCAAGGAGATCCAACCAGTCCATTCTAAAGGAGATCAGTCCTGAGTGTTTTTTGGAAAGAATGATGCTAAAGCTGAAACTCCAATACTTTGGCCACCTCATGAGAAGAGTTGACTTATTGAAAAAGACTCTGATGCTGGGAGGGATTGGGGGCAGGAGGAGAAGGGGATGACAGAGGATGAGATGGCTGGATGGCATTGCCGATTCGATGGACATGAGTTTGGGTGGATTCCGGGAGTTGGTGATGGACAGGGAGGCCTGGCGTGCTGCAGTTCATGGGGTCACAGAGTCGGACACGACTGAGCAACTGAATTGAACTGAACTGAGTGACCAGAACATAATGAATGCTTCATAAATGGTGGATATTATTTCTAAAGCCCCAAGGAGAGGAAATGACTACACATTTATTTTAGAAGTTCAAAAAAAATCATGTTAGTAAAAATAATGAAATTATTAGAAATAGGCTAGTTTGCTCAAGAGACCAAATTCTTTCAGACATTTTCATTATTCTTGATTCTTTCCAGATCTTTCACAGTGGTTACCCTGGCTTAAGAATTTCCCAGTGTCTCCTAGAAACAATATATTAGGGAGAAGTTCTTTCAAGTTTTGGTAAAACTAATAATAGTGTTTTCCAGCTCAACTGGGAAGAATGAACATAGCCCTGGGGAAAGGAAGTTCTTATCTTACCTTTGCAATCAATTCAGCTTTATCAAAAACATAGGAAAACAAACATTCAAAAAACAGATAACAACTATGAACAAATCAACAGAGAGAGAAATTCACCATCTGTGCCTTTTGAAAACAGAGCAGGGACCCTAAGCAGACTAAGGTTCAGTTCAGTTGCTCAGACCCTCCATGGACTGCATCACTCCAGACTTTCCTATCCATCACCAACTCCCCGAGCTTGCTCAAACTCATGTCCAGTCCATCAAGTCCGGTGATGTCATCCAATCATCTCATCTTCTGTCATCCCCTTCTCCTCCTGCCTTCAGTCAGATTCACTTAAATGGGTGAGGTTGAAGTGTCTTTGGGGATTGATTGAGCAAAGGATCTTTGAGCACATGCTACACGCATGACCTTGAAGGGTTCAGTGATCACACAGAAAGATGATATGTCTCAGCATCTACAGCCCAGAATCTGAAAGTCAAGATCAACAGCGCTTCATTCCAAGAAATGCCGAGCTCCCAGACTCTTTGGGCTTGTTCTCTCCAGAACGAGCCCATGGGTCATCTCTCACCCATCCTTTCACCTCTCCTTGGCTTATTCAGTCCAGTTCAGTTCAGTTCAGTCGCTCAGTCATGTCTGACTCTTTGCAACCCCATGAATCGCAGCACGCCAGGCCTTCCTGTCCATCACCACTCCCGGAGTTCACTCAGACTCATGTCCACCAAGTCCGTGATGCCATCCAGCCGTCTCATCGTCGGTCGTCCCCTTCTCCTNGGAGGGAGGGGGTGTGCGTGCTTAGTCCCTGGGTCAGGGCGACTCTCTGCGACCACATGGACTGTAGCCTGCCAGGCTCCTCTGTTTATGGGATTCTCCAGGCAAGGGTATTGGAGTGGGTAGCCATGCCCTCCTCCAGGGGATCTTCCCGACTCAGGGATCGCACCCTACGTAGAGCTGATTCACTTTGTTGTAGAGCAGAAACTAACACAACATTGTAAAGCAATTATATTCCAAACAAAAGTTTAAAAAACTTGTTTATATTCCAAACAAAAGTTTAAAAAACTTGTTGGAGTAGAGCTCCTTTACTCCCCGAGTCGGCGTTAACAACTCGGGTGGACTTGTATTTAGCAGGTGCAGCCTCGATGCTGGCAAATCTCACGCTTTAACTCCCCCAGCGAGGTGTGTCCTGATACAACCTCCTTTTTCACAAGAGGGGGGACAGACAGTAAAGGCGGTGGTATGGCCTGCCCACGGACCCAGGGTTGGGAAGGACGCCGGCCAGGACCTCAGACCTGCCCTTCTCCTCCAGAGCCGAGGTCCAGAGCGGAATCCTGTGCATTTCCTGAGAAAGCGCTGAGGATGTCAGGAAGACCTTAAGGGACGGGCTCATATCCTGTTCACTGAAGTTTGGAAATACATTTTACTATGAAAATGAGAGCTCCAGAGCTTAGAGAAACCACAGCTGTCCGGAGAAGGCACAGGGCGCTGGGAAGGCCCCCCGGGGGATTGGGGGACAGAAGCTCTCAGGGACTCTGCCGGGCCCTGGAGCCCCGCTCTCCCAGGGCGCTTCTCTCGGGTGGAAATCGACTGTCTACGAGACAGGTGGTCATCCTGGGCTTTCTAACCTACTCCCCTGGACCGCCAAGCCTGACCAGCTCTGCCAGGGGTTTGGCAGGAACCACTCAAAGAGCTGTCTCTGCTTTCTCCAGCTCTTTCCGTTGTTCTAATTCTTGGAGCAAAATCGAGCGTATTCCCACCAACGAAATGCTACTGAGACATCACAGAATATGACTGGGCTGTGAAGGAAAGAGCGTGGACAGAGGCTTACTCCTCGAAGGTTACAGAAGAGAGGGAGAGAGAAGAAAAGTGAGCGAGAGAGGAGGGCCGCGAGGGAAAACGCAGCCATGACGCCACTTGGCGAGCAGAGCTGCGGCTGAAACAAGGCCGCACTGTCGCCCGCAGCTTTGATAAAGAGATCCATTAGTGGAATCCAGCGTTCGGGGCAAGTTTCCAAATCCAGCATCTTGGTGAGCTCCAGATGCACTCTAACGGTTATTTTCATGGGAAGGAAAGTGATCTGCATCCGTTTCCTCACAGCCGTCTGAATTCTGGGCCGTCCGCATAGAATAGAATGAGCCCTCCCTGCTCCCGGTAACCTTTTAAGCCTCCTTGATGAGGTAGCTCTCTCCCCACCTGTGCAGGGAAACTGATAGCCTCTGGCACTGTTTCCAGCAGCCTCTCAGAGCAGACTCACTTGGAGCCTGGCCGTGTTTTGGCATTGGAGGGCAGATGGGATCTGGGATTCTGGCTTCGTTCCTTTTTCTCTGTGCTCATAAAATCGTCTGTTTGACCCTCTTTTGTTCATTCAGCAAAACTTCAGTGAACCTTGTGCCAAGACCCGAGATGATGGCGACACAGAGGGCCTTGTCCCTCCCCTCCAGAGGCCCAGAGCCTGGTTACTGAGACAATAAGAAAAGACAGGACTATAAAAAACTAAAGCAGGCTTCCCTGGTGGCTCAGTGGCAAAGAATCTGCCTGCCAATCAAGGAGACACAGGTTCGATCCCTGGTCCAGGAAGATCCCGCATGCCGTGACCACCGAGCCCGCGGGCCGCGATTACTGAAGCCCACAAGCCTAGAGCCTGTGCTCCGCAGCAAGAGAAGCCAGCACAGTGAGAAGCCCCAGCACGCAAAGGACAGCCCCCGCTCGCCACAGCCAGAGGAAAGCCCACGCAGCATGAAGGCCCAGCACAGCCAGAAATAAATCAATATAATTTCTAAAAAACACAAAACCGGAAGAGCCTTCAGCATCCCCCACTGAGAGCTGCTGCTCAGCTTTGACTCCGGCAGACACAGCGTTGCCACATAGTCTCGTTTTCTCGAAAGACAGAACTGTGTGTTTTATGTAAAAGCTTCCACTTTAAACACAGGGAACTAAGTTAGTCTTTTAAAAATACCATCTGTTGCCGATACCTTACCTGCTGGTGTTATCAGTCACTAAACCGTGTCTGACTCTTTGTGACCCCATGCACTGTAGCCCACCAAGCTCCTCTGTCCATGGGATTTCCCAGACAAGAGTGCTGGAGTGTGTGGCCATTTCCTTCTCCAGAGGCTCCTCCCGACCTGAGGATCAAACGGGCATCTCCCATGTGGGGAGGCAGATTCTTTACCACTGAGCCAGCAGTACCTGGCACTTTACATATGTTATATAGTTCAAAACATGCTTTTGCATTTGCTGCTATCTAGTTGAAATATCATTATTATCTTTCAACTTGAAAATCAAGCAGTATCACTCTTAACTTAGAAACTCTTAGTTACTTGTGCTATTAGTAACTTAATAAATCTTAAAAGCTACATTTGCTCCTTTGAATATATTTATTAATATAAATGAAATATAACAATTCAATTCCACAACTTTATTCTGTGTTNTTATTATCTTTCAACTTGAAAATCAAGCAGTATCTCTTAACTTAGAAACTCTTAGTTACTTGTGCTATTAGTAACTTAATAAATCTTAAAAGCTACATTTGCTCCTTTGAATATATTTATTAATATAAATGAAATATAACAATTCAATTCCACAACTTTATTCTGTGTTGATTCTATGTTCCATGATTTCAATAAGCTGCATTCTATCTTTAAATAAATGAATTCAGAGGAAAAAAATAATTTTCGCTAAGAAAAGCCCAGTAGCTAACCTGTAGATACTGGAGCTAGCAACACCTGGGTTTAAATCTTGGCACCATCATTTCAATCTGCGTGTCCAGGCTTCAAACTCTACCTATAAAAACGGGATGACAGTACCCACCGTCAGTGGAGCCAAGATAAGATGTTAATAGATGTCTAGTGCTCGGCAGAGTTCCCGGCACAAAGTAACTTCTCAGTGAACGTCAGAGTCACCGTTATCACCAGCTCCCGAGAGTGGGAGCTCCACCTTCTCTGATCACGTCCCCAGCATCTTGTGGATGGCGGGGCTCAGCAAACGTGGTAAACAGAGGGATGCAAGGAACAGGTGTGACTCCCTGCAGGTGTGCTGACCTATCTTTGCTTCTGCTGGTGCAGTTTTAAAGTCCTGGAAGTACCATTGCTGAGTAAAGAGATGGCTGAAGTTCTCATTCTTTTGGCTGCACCTCACGGCGTGTGGAACGTCCAGGACCGGTGACCGACCCTGTGACCCCTCCAGTGGAAGCATGGAGTCCTAACCACTGGGCTACCCGGGAGTCCCTGAATCCAATTCTGGTCCGTTTAATCCTGATCAGAGGGACAAACTGCCCTCAGAGGGNGTCCAGGACCGGTGACCGACCCTGTGACCCCTCCAGTGGAAGCATGGAGTCCTAACCACTGGGCAACCTGGGAGTCCCTGAATCCAATTCTGGTCCATTTAATCCTGATCAGAGGGACAAACTGCCCTCAGAGGGGACTAGAGCAAGCTGAATCACAGGAGTATACTGTCGCATGTTTTCAAGGGTTTAAATTCATAGCTAATCTAAACCCAAGCTTCTTTAAAGATGCAAAAGATTTTTTCACAATTTATTTTATGTCCTCTATAAGATCTACTTTGCAAACAGTAGATTGGTGTTTGATAAAATGTTTTGAGCTATAATTAATATTAATGGAAAAAAGTTGATAACCACTTTAAGTAGCATGCTAAAAGAAATTTAAAAAAAAAAAGAATCTGTAAGTTAACCCAATTATTGAGAGTCTATAAACACAAAAAGAGGCAAAAACTGATTTTTTTTTTTTGTGGATAGAAGGATGGGGACAAAGTTGTGAAAAGGGTGCTCGTACACATAAAAATCCAAGCAGGTAAGGGTCTTTTAGTCTGAGAAGTAGTGAAATTGATTCTATGCTTTCTTTGATGTCTTCTGTTATTTTTTTTTAATGTGCTGACTATAATTTTTTAAATGAGGCTAAATTTAAGTTACTTTGGGTTGCAGAACTGTAACACAGTTCCACTTGAATTCTACAAATTCATCATCAAATTTTATTTGCAAAACTAAACATGGAAATAAATCTCAGTTAAATAAGCAAACAAAAAAAGAGGGAACACAGAAACAGCTGGGATTAAACTCGATCNTTTTCTTACTGCTGATTTTTTTAAGTTCCTTGTATATTTTGGATAATAGTCCTTTATCAGATGTGTCCTTTGCAAATATTTTCTCCCAGTCTGTAGCCAATGCAGGAGATACAGTTGTCCAGGAACATTCCACATGCCATGGAGCAAATAAGCCTATGAGCCACAGCTGAGTCTGTATTGCCACAACCACTGAAGCTTGTGTGCCATAGAGTCCAAACACGGCAGCTACTAAGCCCATGAGCTGCAGCTACTGAAGCCGAAGCCTGCATGCCTAGAGCCTGTGCTCTGCAACAAGAGAAGCCACTGCGATGAGAAACCTGTGCACCACAACTAGAGAAAAGCCCACCAAGCAACAAAGACCCAGCGCAGCCAAATATAAAGTAAAGAAATAATTTTTTAAATGTTTCAAATTTTGAAAGTTTTGTTGGCATTAAATCAGTTTGGGGAAAAGGCACTCTTGATTGGCTCCATATTAAGCATGTGATACTTTCAAACAGACAAGCTAAACATCAGCAATTGGAGTCAAGAGAGCATTGGGATATATGTTTTTCATGGACCCTTAGGTTGGTCACAACTGAAATAGTACCCTGGCACTACTCTGCCTTAGTTTCCAAGCATTCCGTGCATACCAGTCTCTTGTCCAAGTCACGGCTCAATTCTAAAGATTGGAATCACCACTTCATACTCTGGAGTTATGACTACTAATCTCTGATAATTTCTGAAGGGATGAGTTAAGGGAGCTGAATACACATGTTATGGTACTATGGGTTGGTAGTAACAAAGATTAGGAGGAAAAACAAAAGCAATTTTGCCTCCAAATAACTATACAACTCTAGGAGAGAGGAGACACATTCAATTCCTGGGCAAATCCTAACTTCTAATAAACAGCAGATGCAAAGTTGTAACTGTCATGACAAGCAATGCTTGATGAGCTATGTATGCTGCACAAAGGAATTCCAAGAACAAAAAGAAAAACATTTATTTCTATAAATGCTCATACTTGTGAATATTGGAGGAAAAGATCACAAACATTGCTGCCAAATCTCCTGTGCATATTTTCTTTATGAACTTATTTATTCTGATTCTGAACCAGTGACATTTTCTTTTTCCCAAAATCTTTCTTTCATATAAAGAAAACTGACTCATTAACAGCTCCAGAAGAGGTTAATGATTTGGTCTAATTACTTCTCCAGGGGCATGGGGAGAAGCTCAGATAAATAAAGAGATGGTTTTCTATAAGAGAATATGTTATGTGAATGTTAACATATTACCTCTTCTCTCACCAAGGCCCGACACAACAGAAGAGGGAAAATAAACGACTTGTTATGTTCTGCCATCTAATCTGTATCTGCATTTCAAAGATTAAAAAATAACTCATTATTCAAGCTCCACAGGGTCAGGAAACTTCAAATGAGATAAGATTCGATGTTGATAAACAGTGTGCTTCTTAGGAAGATTATTTCAAAATGTATGTGTCTTCCTTAGCCCTACTCATGTATTTCCACCCCATCACAAATCTATTGAGGATGTGTTACTTGACATTCAATGAGGTTTCGTTTTTGTTTTTTAATTGAAGGATAATTGCTTTACAAAGTTTTGTCATTTTCTGTCAAATCTCAACATGAATCAGCCATAGGTATACATATATCCCCTCCCTTTAAAGCTCCCTCCCATCTCCCTCCCCATCCCATCCCTCTAGGATGATTCAGAGCCCCTGTTTGAGTTTCCTGAGCCATACAGCAAATTCCCGTTGGCTCTCTATTTTACATATGGTAATTCCATTTACTCTTTCCATACATCTCACCCTCTCCTCCCCTCTCCCCATGTCCATAAGTTTATTCTCTATGTCTGTTTCTCCATTGCTGCCCTGTAAGTAAATTCTTCAGTATCATTTTTCTAGATTCCGTATATATGTGTTAGAATACAGTATTTATCTTTCTCTTTCTAACTCACTTCACTTTGTATAATAGGTTCTAGGTTCATCCACTTCATTAGAACTGATTCAAATGTGTTCCCTTTTTATGGCTGAGTAATATTTCTTTGTGTACGTGTACCACAACTTCTTTATCCATTCATCTGTTGATGGACATCTAGGTTGCTTCCATGTTCTAGCTACTCTAAATAGTGCTGCAGTGAACAATGGGATACATGTGTCTCTTTCAGTTTTGGTTTTCTCAGGGTAGATGCCTAGGAGTGAGATTGCTGGGTCATATGGTAGTTTTATTCCTAGTTTTTTAAGGAGTCTCTCTATACAGTCTTCCGTAGTGGCTGTATCAATTTACATTCCCACCAACAGTGCAAGAGTGTTCCCTCTTCTCCACACCCTTTCCAGCATTCATTGTTTGTAGACTTTTTGATGATGGCCATTCTGACTGGAGTGAGGTGATATTTCATTGTAGTTTTGATTTGCATTTCTCTAATAATGAGCAATGTTGAGCATCTTTTCATGTGTTTGTTAGCCATCTGTATGTTTTCTTTGGAGAAATGTCTGCTTAGGCCTTTTTCCCACTTCTTGATTGGGTTGTTTGTTTTTCTGGTATTGAGTTGTATGAGCTGCTTGTATATTTTGGAAATTAATCCTATGTCAGTTGTTTCATTTGCTATTATTTTCTCCCATTCTGAGGGTTGTCTTTTCACCTTGCTTATAGTTTCCTTTGCAAAAGGCTTTAAGTTTAATCAGGTCCCATCTATTTACTTTTGTTTCTATTTCCATTACTCCAGGAGGAGGGTCACAGAGGATCTTGCTTTGACTTATGTCATCAAGTGTTCTGCCTATGTTTTCCTCTAAGAGTTTTACAGTTTCTGGTCTCACATTTAGGTCTTTAATCCATTTTGAGTTTATCTTTGTGCATGGTGTTAGGAAGTGTTCTAATTTCATCCTTTTACATGTAGCTGTCTAGTTTTCCCAGCACCATTTATTGAAGAGGCTGTCTTTGCCCCATTGTATACTCTTGCCTCCTTTGTCAAAAATAAGGTACCCATAGGTGTGTGGGTTTATTTCTGGGCTTTCAGTGAGGTTTTGATGACCTGTTTGTATGTATGGGTGAAGCTATTGAGTGTTCTCTACGTGTTGGGCACAGGCAGACTCACTGCATGGATGTGACGGAGAGCAAAGGCCGGGGGAGCAGGTGTGTGTCTCCTCCAGACTAGTGTAATGTGGTCCATTTACATAACCTCTCTGAGATTTAGTGTTTCTCTCATGCAAATTTGGATATTTGCATGGACTCACTGAAACAATGGCTGTGAAGTATTACCACCTCACCTGGGATATGGTTAGCAGACAATTAAGAGGAACAATAATCACTGCTAGTATTACAGGGCACTGAAGAGAAGACAAGGTCCCTGCCTTCAACAATTCCAGAATTCAGTGGCAAGACAAGACATGGGCAAGGACTGCAATAACTAGAAGTGCAAGGCACTGCATGATTCCTGCTGAAAATTATCTGAATGAGGTACCAGCATATCACGCCACAAAATCTGGAAATTGTATGTAGTAGCAGATGAAACAGGATCATACTTTCACATACTATTGCCATTTTATTTCATCTCTTAGACTTATAAAAATTTTGCCTCCTCTGGAAACTTGGGGTGTGTGTGCACCTAACCCCCTTCTTTACTTTTTTTGATGTGTTAATGGCTTCTTTTTTCCCTAATTTCGGTTTACTATATACGATTTGAGCTTACTAGCTAAAATTCATTCTATGAGCTGTATTGGACATTATAAGAATAAATAAAATATATTCAGAGAGTTGTGAGAAGATAATATATCCATAAAGCAAGAATAGGATGCTCTGCCAACTCAGTCCTCAGGGAAGCAGAAGCCAAGATGAAGTAAGAAATATTGATGTAAAAGATGTCGTGGGGGTAATACCTATGAAAGATAATGGGGAGAGGGAATAAGCTGAGAGAAGCTTCAGTCTGTGATGTAGAACTTTCACCAGCTTTGAAAGGAAAGGGAGGAGAATAGAGGATTGGAGAGAAAGAGTTCTTTTTCCAGACTGCAGTGCAATCTAAGAAGGTCTCAGCCAGCCCACTGGGGTGAGTGGCCAGCCCACTGGGGTGAGTGACCACCCCACTGTGCTCAGGCATTGCCTGGGAGCTTCCCAGGAAGGGGGACTGGGGTCGAATGCTGCAGTGGATTCCATGAGTACTGCACCTGGAGGCTCTTAGTAAACAGCACTCTTTCCAGCAGATTCTTCTTGAAAGGAGATTTGAACAGGGCACCTCCATAGTTGACACAGATGGTCTACAAAATGGAACACTCAGAGAAGAAAGAACCCTCAGATATTAAAAAGGACTGACATTCAACTGAAGGATCCACAAAATTGAGAAAGTATCTTAAAATACAGAATAAGTCAAAGAGATATAAAATATATGAAATTTTAAAGTGAGACATTAGAAGAGGAATCCAAGAAAGCCATTGTCCTATTAATAAGAACTTCAGAAAAGAGGAGGAGAGATAAGGAAGGAAATTATATTATAAAGAGAGGAGAAATTCCTGGAACTGAAAACTGGGTAGCGTGTTCAGCACAATGAATTTAAAAAGACCTACACCTGGATACATCCTCATAAAATCATTGAACACTAAAAAGAGAAGATTCCCCCAAAGCTTTCAGAAAGATACAATGGTTTGTGTGCAAAAGAAAGAATCACTCTGTCATCAGGCTTCTAAAAGCAGCTGGATGCTAGAAAACAAAAGCTGCAGTGCTTTGAGGATGTTGAAAAAATTTATTTTCATCCTAAAACTCTCTGTCTGGCCAATAATGGGAGAAGATTAAACCATGAAAGCCCTCAGAAAATGTAATTTGTAAGCAACTTGTCTTAGTTACTGGAGGATGCACTCCAGCACAATTAGAATAAAAAAGAAAAGGGAAGATAGAGGATTCAAGAAACAGTCAATTCAACCAAATAAAACAAGATGGGAATTTCCGGATATTTGCAGCAGATCTAGAGAGCTCCAGTCCTGACTGAAAAAAGAGACCAGACAGGACCAGGAGAAAAGAGGCATTGAAATAAAACATGTGATCAAAATAATCAAGGAATAATAAGAGACTGAAATTCCCCTTCCTATCAAATAAAAGAGGGGCAGAAAGGACTCTAGGAAAAACAAAAACTGTAAGAAAACTAGGGTGAAATAAGAGGCAAACCAAATGTGGTGTCAATTTAAGCAAATGACTTAGAGGAAAAAAGGAAAATCTATTTGGCTTTGACGCTAGGGACAGTCTCTTGATAGTGGCTCAACCCTGGAACTACAGAACCTATAGAGAAGCAATCCTAATATATTACCTAGCCAAGAAGTAAACAATATTTGCATTGTTAAACTAATTTAAACATTATTTTTTTAATTTTCAAATTTGAGTCAATTCAAGGACACAGGAGGAATATTGGTGAAATTTTAGGACAACATGTATTTGTCAAAAAACGTTTTGTAATGTAAAATAATATGTACCTGGTGGAAGGTGGCCTGTGGGCTAGGGGAAGTATGGAGAGGATGGGTAGGCTCATTTTCCAAGTTGGAATGACATCATCGAAAGTTGATGGAAACAAATATGTAATTGTATTATTTAATATCACAAAAGTGACTATAGAAGAATTTAAAATAATGCAAATACTAAATATTGGCAAGATGATGAGAAAGAAGAAGTTAATGTGAGTTAATTTTGCTGGGAGGGATTGGGGGCAGGAGGAGAAGGGGACGACCGAGGATGAGATGGCTGGATGGCATCACGGACTCGATAGACGTGAGTCTGAGTGAACTTGGAGGGATGGTGGTGAACAGGGAGGCCTGGCGTGCTGCGATTCATGGGGTCACAAAGAGTTGGACACGAGTGAGCGACTGAACTGAACTGAACTTCTCATTTCTCATGAATTCACTGACAAATATAAATGATAATCAGGATATATAGTTATAATTATAGTAACAATACTTGTGGAAATTACTAGCCAAAGAACTAAATACAGAAACAATTAAAAGAAATTACAATATATCCAGAGCTGGCTGAGAAACAATCAGTGCTTGTGAGTTTTTCTGAATTATTTGATTTTTTTTTACCAAGCACAAGTATTATTTTGATTTTAAAAAAAGAGTTAAAATTAAAACCAAAAGAAAAGCCTTAAACTTGTATTGTTTAAGGCAACAGGGGTTGCTATGGAAATTTTAAAACATATAGTTCCTAGAAGAGTATGTTTTAAGTTCTTCTGTGTTCTCTGGCCCCTTAGTGTGGCAGAAGGTTGCCTGACTCACACTCAGTTCTTCCCATGCTGCATCCTCCTCTTCTGTCTCTCTTTCAATCTGTCTGTCTGTCTCTTTCTTTCTCTCTCTCACACACATACACAATATGCCAGAATGGGTAAGAAAACTGGCAAGTTTCTTAAGGAGACACAAATATAGTAGTCACCACTTTTTTCACATTCCAACTTAATTTAAATTGGATGCTAAATCTCAGTACATTTAGAGCTTCTCACCTCCTTCATGTTGTTATTGTCTCAATTGCATATTTATACATTTTGTATTTATTAAACTAGATTATATATATTATGCATGTTATATAAAAAAATCATACATTACTAAAAGGACAGCCACAACAAGAATATTGGATTGGGTAGCCATTCCCTTCTCCAGAGGATGTTCTCGACCCAGGGATTAATGCCTGCCAGCATTGCAGGCAGATTCTTTACCATCTGAGCCATCAGGAAAGCCCGTTATTATTCTATATACTATTATATAATATGAATTTATATTAGACAGTGTGTTATACTGATTGTCATATTTAGCTAGGAAACTATCTTTACCACTGTTGCTTATTTCCATGTATGTGTTTTTTATATCATTGTACTACATGTGTTATTTATTTTTTTCTTTGTATTCTCCTTGGTTTATTACTTTAAAAATTCAATAACCAGGGAGGTCAGTTGCTCCAAATAGGATTTCCAATACCATGTTCAGTAAAATTGGAGAGAGTAGGCAAAATATCTTTGTCTTGTTTCTGATCTTAGAGGAAAAGATTTCAGTTTTTCACTGTTGAGAATGACATTAGCTGTGGTCTTGTCATATATGGCCTTTATTATGTTATATTTCTTCTATACCTGTGTTAGGTAGGTAGAACAGGGAAAAGCAGTCCAATATAGCGGTGGCTACAAGATAAGGAAGGGAAAAGCCAGCAAAATGGAACAAAAGAAGGTCTGAGGACCAGAGTGAAGACCTCAGGTAAAACAAACAATGCTCCTAGCTGGCCCAATTTACACAGGACAGGCCCAGAGAGAGATAAACATATAAATAGAGGAGCCAAAGCTAGCTCTCTCTCTCTCTCTCTCTCTCTCTCTCTCTCTCTCTCTCTCCCCCCCCGCGCCCTGGGGCACTCTTCTCCTCGTGTCTTTAGATCGCTGTGCCCTCACGCCTCAAAGAGGGATTTTCCTGCTATCTTCTAAATAAAATAGAGCTGTAACACTGAGCTGTAACACAGATTTGTCTAAGAGTTATAACATGGTCCATTCGAAACCTGAGAGTTATAACATGGTCTATCCAAGGCCTGAGAGCTGTGACACGCCGAGGGGGCTTTAATGTCCGTCACTCCAAATCTTTGTTGTGATGAGACAAAGAACCGAGGAACATACACTCGTGTGACATCTGCTTCATTGAGTTTTTTTATCATAACTGGATGTTAAATTTTGTCAGATACTACTTCTGCATCTGTTGAGATGATCATGCAATTTTCATCCTTCGTTTTGTTACTGTGGTGTATCACAGTGATTTGTGGATGTTGAAGATCTTTGCATCCTTGGAATGATTCCCACCTGATCATGATGTATGATCCTGTTAATGTATTGTTGAATTCAGTTTGCTAATATTTTGTTGACAATTTTGCATCTATGTTTAAAAGGGATACTGGATTGTAATTTTATTTGTTTATGGTGTCCTGATGTAGCTTTGGTATCAGGGTACTCCTGGCCTTAGAGAATGAGTTTGCAGGAGTTCCTTCCTCTGATTTTTTAGGAGAGTTTGAGAAAGATTGGTATTATACATTCTTTGAATAGTTGGTTTTGCCAGTAAAGTGGTCTGGTTTTGGATTTTTGTTTGTTGGGAAGTTGTTGATTGCAGATTCAATATCCTTACTAGCAGCTGGTCAATTCAGATTTCTGAACAGAAAATGGTAGTCACCATTTTTAATTGCCTACCACAATTAAATTAATAAATTATTTCACGTCTGAAATAAAAATGTGCACACATTGTGAGCATTAAGTTTGTAGCAACATAACAACTGAAGGAGCATTCTGTAGACATTCGGGTCTCAAGCCCATTCCTTTCCTTAGTCCTCATTTCAAGGTTTTCAGGACTCAGGGGAAAAAGTTGTGTAGCTTTTAATTTCATGTCTGAGTTAACAGTCAACTTGGTTAGGGAAATGGCTGTCATTGTTACCATCATCCTAGCACATAAAACCAGCTTTCCTATTATTCAGAAGACATTCACCTTGCTTCCCCTTCCTTTTATAGCATAAATGGTTTGGTCCCAGAAAATCTAGAATGTAAGCTTCCCTCTGGGACATTTGGGCTTCTTGAAGCTTAACAAGCCCAATGACAGAAATCTTTTCCATATATCTTGAGTTTTACAAGTCTGTAGAAGCCAGAAAGAAAGTCCTGTGCCACACCCAGTACCGAGAGTTTATCTATTAAAAGGATATTGATCATTTCCTTTTAGTCCATTTAGAGGGATGCATCTATGTGCCATGCATAACATTAGGCAATTTACATGTATTATCTCTTTTAATTTTCACAATAATTCTAGGAGGCAAGAGTTATTGTAAGATCTATTTTTCAAACAAGATGTTGCGACTTAGAAAAGTCAAATAGGTATTAAGCAATAAAAACTAGATTTAAGCCTATCAACCTGGTTCCAAATTCTGAAAGCGTCTATCCAGTTTACTGTAAGCCTTGCAGCTTGAGTTTACCATCATTCCTCTCCTGCTTTGTATTATTTAACAGAAAATATCTCTACCTCAGCAGATACTTTATCAAATGTACTATTTTTTCTATATTTATATCACCTCATTTTATTCCTATAGTCTCATCCTCTCAAAGAAATTTTAGTAGAACTGACCAAAATAGCTTCACAAGCATATTTGCTACCATTGTTTTATGCATCGAGACTGTATCTCTTCTGTTTTTTTCTAGCACATTGCTAATCATTAATTTCATGTCTCAGAACCTCAACCAGAGTTTGCCTTCATCTATAACTAAACCATTCCTTTGGAAAGGAAGAACTAATTCCAAACAATCATGACTGTTAAATAATTTAAAACATTTTACTCCCACATGAATTATCTTAAATTTATCTACATTGGATAAAATTCTTAGCACATATTTAAAAAATAAGATGAAAGATTACATCACATTCAAAATACTGATTTTAACTTTTTAAATAATTCCATGAGAAACAAAGTGGCAAATTATAAACACATGCTGTTTTTATTGCTCTTTCACATTCATTTATAAGGTATGACTATTTTAAAAGTGAAATTTTATTTAATCTGCATTTTAACATATAGTAACAGTAATATATAATGTCCAAATGAGCACATGCAGAAACTGAGGCATCCTATTAAGAGATTCGGTATTCAGTGACAAGTGGATTTTGGGTGAGTAAACTTGAATAGGATGAAATAAGGAGAGTAAACTTGAATAAGGAGAAAATGGCGAAAAACATATGTGAATCATCTGAGTGTTGACAATTTTTATTTGTGGTTCAGTTCATTTTTTTTTACAGAAAACAACAAAATCTATAATTAAATTCAGAGTAAATATAATTAAATTAATTTAATCTATAATTAAATTAAATTAAATTCAGACTGAAAACAATAACTGAAAGTGTTCAAAGTGTTATCAAAAGTATTAATATTACCCCTAGTGTTGTTAGTCAACTTTATATGGAAATAATTTCCATAAAATAATATATACACATTTCAAGTGAGTTTGACAAATGCAAGCATTTCTATTGTTACAAAAGTTCCCTTGTACTCCTTTCCATTCAATCTGCTCCCACCATTCCCAGCTCCAGGGAAGCATTGATCTGTTTTCTAACACTATTCATTAGATTTTTTTTTTTCACATATCATACCCAGTGGTTTGATCATGATGTGTTAAAGTGTGGTTTTCTTTATAGTCCTCCTGCTTGGAATTGATTGTGCTTCTGGGATATATAAGTTAATGTTAGTCATCAAATCTAGGAAAATACGGACCATAACTTCTACAAATTATTTTTTATGCATATTTCTCACTTTCTTCTCCTTCTGAAATTTCAACGACACTATGTCAAACTGTTTTAAATTATCCTACATACACCTAAGACTAGATTTTAAAAATATTTCACTTAGTATTCTTAATATTTGATAACTGCTCTTAATATGTCTTCAGTTCACTGATTAATTCTTCTGCCATCTCCACTCAGTTATGAATTTTTTCCAATGAGCTTTTATTTCAGGTATTGTACACTTTAGTTCTAGAGTTTTTATCTTTTCTAATTAATTTTCACTTTTCTGTTTAGAGTCCCAAATTGATCGCTCATTGTGTCTATAGTTTATTTCAAATCTTTGAAAATATTTATGATTGCTGCTTTAGGTCTTTGCTACAAATCAAATATTTGAATCACACTGTAATCAGTTTTTATTGACTGCTTTTTTTCTTGACTATGAATTACATTTTCCTGTTTCGTTAAATTCTTAGTAATTTTAAACTAAGAGACATTGTGAGTAATATAGAATTCCATAATATCCTTCTGAAGACTGTTGATTTTTGTTCCAGGAGGTAGTTTAATTATTGGCTGAACACCTGGAACCTATATGGACTTGTTTTACACTTTGTTATGGCAGGTATGAGAAAAATGTGAGGTTTTTCAAGACTCTCCAACCTGGATAGAGTCAGCTTCCAAACTCTGATGCCCCTACAGATCTTTTTTTTTTAAGTCTTGTTTTTAGGTTCTGTTAGGGTAGGTCTGGAGAAGGCAATGGCACCCCACTCCAGTACTCTTGACTGGAAAATCCCATGGACAAAGGAGCCTGGTAGGCTGAAGTCCACGGGTTCGCTAGAAGTCGGGACACGACTGAGCGACTTCACTTTCACTTTTCACTCATGCTTTGGAGAAGGAAATGGCAACCCACTCCAGTGTTCTTGCCTGGAGAATCCCACGGACGGAGGAGCCTGGTAGGCTGCCATCTATGGGGTCGCACAGAGTCGGACACGACTGAAGCGACTTAGCAGCAGCAGGATAGGTCTATTGTAGGCCTTTCTGTAGCATGGTCCAGACTGGTGTCCCAGCTGGATATCCGTAGTATTAGTGAGGTCTCTACCCTCTGGCTGGGCCAGACCTCTAGTATTTCCCAGGACTGCTTGATCTCTATTATCCCTTTCTCCTCTCAACCCCATAGTAGCCACTCTCTGGAACACCTAGCATGTGGTCTCACCTGGAACATACACAGCCCAATCCTTAGACAAGGTCTCATGAAAAGCCCTCACCCAGACTTTTGAGTCTTCTTTGCCCTAAAGGTTCTAACCTCTTCAGTATCTCCAAACTCTGAAGTCAGCCTCAGGCAGAGAGAGATGGCAGCTGTGGGAATCATCTTGTGAGTTTTCTTTTCTCAAGGATCACAGTCTCATGTGACATTGTTCGGTGTCTGAAAACAGTTGCCTCATGCATTTTACACAGTTTTATACCTATTTATGGAAGGAGGGTTAAACCTGTACCAGTCAGTATATCTTGGCTGAAGTTTTATCTACAGTTTTGAGGAAACACTGAATGAAATCTGAGATCCATTAATACTGACATCTGAGTATTTATGGCGATAGTCAGGTGACTGAGAAAGGAAGGTATAATAACTAAATTTAAAAAAAGAAAGCATGAGTCAAAATATAGACCTCCTAAAATGTATATTATGTGTTTGTTTTCCAGTTAATCTTCCTTGGGACAATCAATCTCTTCCCACTTTCTGGGTTATAAATGACTTTCAATTATAGTGCCTGCCCAACCACTCAGAGTCACATATATAGGCCTGTTTGCCCAGGTGGAGCCAATCAAAATGCTCCATGCAGGGACTTCCCTTGTGATCCAGGGGCTAAGACTCCACACTCCCAATGCAAGAGGCCTGTGTTCAATTTCTGTTCAGGGAACTAGATCCCACATGCAGCAACTAAGTCTTCACATGCTGCAACTAAAGATGCCATATGCCACAATGAAGATCGAAGATCTCACGTGCCACAACTAAGACCCAGTGCAGCCAAATAAATCCAAATGAAAACAAATGAACAAAAACCGCAAATGCTCCACGCTAATGACATCAGTGATTGGTGCAGGAATGAGCATCCAACAGTGTCAATCAGAGTCGTCCCTGGGCTTAACAAATGAATATTTTTAGAGAGACATTCTCTTTCGGTTGGGGTTGCTAACTGGACAGATATGAACTGGTCTCTTGACAGACACCTTGCCCACCGAAAGGACAGAGTGTAGCTAGTAGGTGTTTGTCTCTCTTGAGCTGCTCAGCGGCTAAAAACCTTCTTCCAACTTGAGATCTCTATTGGGACCCTCAGCAGGAAGCAGGGTCCTGTTACCCACTCTAGTAGCCAAACATTCTCTCTCCTTACCCTCTGGAAGCTAGGACTCAGCCAATCAGACTGAATCTCATCAATCTGACTCTCCTACTTACCTTTCAGATATGAAGGCTGTCATGTGAAGATGCAGAAAGAGTAGCGATGGTTTGTGCAACAGCAGTGGCCTAGAAGATGCAGTGAGAGAAGTAAGTGTCCAGTTATGGCAGGTCCAGACAGCTTACAGCAAGTATCCTGGTGGCACCAGCAGCAGTATCTTCATGGACTGTTTCTGAGGTTGGGTTCACAGCAGTTTGGGAACCCTTAAGTGTTGCTTATTTTCTATTCCTGGCTCTCAGGCCCTCCTAAAAATCATGTAGGCTAACCTATATCCTTCCGTAAATTTTTTTTTTTTTTTTTTTTGCTTAAGTTTACTAGGCAGACTGTCAGGTGTCTTTCAAAATGTGTGTGTAGGTGTCTCTTTGTGTGTATATATACATATGTGTGTATGCACACATAGAGATAGATATTGATAAATATTAATATGAAGAGAGAGAGGCTAGAAGGGAGAGATGGAGGGAGGGAAAGAGAAAAAGAAAGAAAAGAAGGAAACTTTCACTTGGGAATCTATATTTTTCTATACTGCTTTATTTATATATATAAGAAAAATTTGTATTTTCCTTATACTAGACTTCCCTGGTGGCTCAGATGGTAAAGAATCTGCCTGCGATGTGGAAGAATCTACCTGGGTTCTATCCCTGGGTCTGGCAGATCCCCTGGAGAAGAAAATGGCAATGCACTCCAGTCTTTTGCCTGAGAAATCCCATGGATAGAGGAGCCTGGCGGGCTACAGTCCATAGGTTCCCAGACTCAGAAACGACTAAGTAACTCACACACACATACACATACTGCTTAAATGTTTTAGAGTAAACACACATCGTTCTTAACATTATTTTAAGAAAAGCAAGAGTAGGAGGTTACTGTGGCTTCAGTTACCCAGCCTTAGTTACTTTATGTCTAAACGCTCTCACTACATCTTCACCAATGAAATTATTCTATAGGTATATGCAGTGCAGAGCCTTGGAAGGTGATTCTTTCCTGAACTTCACTTGGAATAAGAGAGCAGCTGCTCCTTCTAGACACTTTGGAGGCAGGAATTTATAGACCTCTGTGGTTTGAGGAAGGAAAATGAATTTCTTCTGCATTGAGTTTTCCCTGGAAAATTTTTACACTTACCAAGATGCTCTCTGACAGACAACAGTGTCTGTCTCTCACTGGAAAATTCAACTGTGAAGAAAATTCTTTTTGCTGAACAGTATTTATCCAAGTTGGTACTTTTCGGTTTGGGTTTGTAATGTTTTTATGCACATAGCATGTGAGTGACTAACACTCATTCATTTTCTTGCATTCCCTGCTTTTTGGACCTATATTTGCATTGTAGTTACTGGAAAATATGGCTTGATGTGTCTGTGGTAACCACAGGAAGATGAAATAGTGATATATAACTTGTATGCTTTGACAGACTAGAATTTTGTCCTGAATGTGATGACCACTGTTATGTTTATTTATGAAGGCCTGATGAAATGGCAGGAAAATTATGGGTCCTTCATGGCTACACTCTTTGAATCACCGCTGTCATCACTATGATGGAATGAAATTCTTCCAGGTTCATATACTTCTGTGGTCTATACAGTACTTCTTTATTTTATTTTATATTTTAAATATTTATTTTATTTTAGGTGGAGATGTACACATTATGTAGAGTGGCTTAATAAGCAGGACTTGTTTATGCTTCAGCTCAAAAATATTTCCCCATAGAATGCAAATTGGTGCAGCTGCTATGGGAAACAGTATGTAATTTGCTCAAAAGACTAAGAATAGAGTTGTCATATGATCCAGCAATCCCACTCCTGGGCATATATCTGGGCAAAACTTTAATTCAAAAAGTTACATGCATCCTTATGTTCATTGCAGCACCATTTATAATAGCCAAGACTTGTAAACAACCTAAATGTCCAACAATAAATGAATACATAAAGAAGATATGGCATATATATAAAGAAATATTACTCAGCCACAAAAAAATGAAATAATGCCATTTGCAGCAAAATGGATAGACCTAGAGATTATCATCCTAAGTGAAGTCAGAAAGAGAAAGACAAATACTGTATGATAATTACTTATGTGTGGAATCTAAAATATGACACAAATAAACTTCTCTTGAAACAGAAACATACCAATATAGAGAAGAGACTTGTGGTTGCCAGTGGGGAGAGGGGACGAGGGAGGGATGGATTTAGAGTTTAGGATTAGCAGGTGAAAACTATTATATACAGGATGGATAAACAGTAAGGTCCAACTGGATAGCACAGGGAACTATATTCAATATCTTGTGATAAACCATAATGGAGAAGAATATATGTGAGTGTGTGACTGAATTACTTTGCTGTACACTAGAAATTAATACAACATTGTAAATCAACTATATTTGATAAAATAAAAGAAAATTATTTCCCCATAATTTCAACTGTTGATTAATTTGGGCTTAGCTGGCTTTTTTAAAACACCAATGCACCCCTGGAGGGTATGTCCCATTCAACCTTTTGTAAGAATTATGTAACTATAGTATGTGCATTGCAGTCTGTCTGCCCCTGCAACACCAGTTATTCAACCTTCTCACCTGCTTTGTGTCCTGAGATGCTGACTTTATTGGCCAAATCAACCCAGGTCCGTTGCCTTCTGGCTTGGGCTGGTTTGGCCAACAGGAAGCACAGGGGAGAGATCAAAGTGTGGGAGGAGAGAGAGAGGTCACGGTATTTACTCTCCTAGTTCCTTTCCTGCTGGACCCTGGTTTGACACTGGCTGTTTTTCTCTACCTAAAATCACTGCCTTTGCCTGGTTCTGGTAACTGCTTCCCTCAATCTTTGCCCCTTTCTGCTGTTAGTATCTTTAGTGTGCTTTCTCATCCTTTCTGGAGTTCCTTTAATCCTGCCCACAATATTGTTAAATTGTCCTTCCATTAAAGGTCTCCAATAACCCCTCTTGAATGCACCGTTTGTTTTCTGAGAGGACCCAGAATGATACAGTAATATTACTATGAATGGCCTCCTAGAACGGACCTCTAAAATTGTATGTTAGGGTTTTACTGACTGGTAGGCAGAACAGTGGCTTCCCCAAAATGTCCACACCTTGATCCCTGGAATCCTTGAATATGCTATATTATGTGAGAAAAAATAATTAAGGCTGCAGATGGAATTAAGTTTGCTCATCAACTGACCTAAAGACAGGGAGGTTATCCTGAATTGGATCTGAGTCAGCCCAGTGTAACCACAAGGGCCCTGGAAAGTAGAAGAGAAAGGCAGAAGGATCAGTGTCAGAGTGGTGTGACGTGAGAGAGACAAACCAACCGCTTCTGACTTTGAACGTGGGAGGGGACCTGAGCCACAGAATGCATGGAGCCTCTAGAAATGGAAAAGTCAAGGAAACAAGCTCTCTCCTGGAGTCTCCAGGTAGAATGTAGCCTTTCTGACATCTTGATTTTAGCCTGCTGCTGCTGCTAAGTCACTTCAGTCATATCCAACTCTGTGGGACCCCATAGATGGCAGCCCACCAGGCTCCCCCATCCTTGGGATTCTCCAGGCAAGAACACTGGAGTGGGTTGCCATTTCCTTCTCCAATGCATGAAAGTGAAAAGTCAAAGTGAAGTCGCTCAGTCGTGTCCGACCCTCAGTGACCCCATGGACTGCAGCCTTCCAGGCCCCTCTGTCCATGGGATTTTCCAGGCAAGAGTACTGGAGTGAGGTGCCATTGTCTTCTCCATGATTTTAGCCTAGTGAGACTCATATCAGACTTTTGACTTACACAGTTGTAAGATAATAAATGTGTTGTTTAAGCCAGTAAGTTTGTGGTAAGTTGTTATAGCAGTAATAAGAAACTTACACAGATTACTGATATATTTGGTGAGAACAGAGAACCTTCTTGATGAAGGAAAATGAAATATGTATAACCCATGGTATACTAATCAAATTACTACAAATAACAAAGCTCAGGATGCAGTGCAAGTGGAGAGTAAGGAGTTGAAAGACCAATTAGTAATCTTCCTTAGTTGCTATGGTGACAGTGGTAACTATTAAGATAGTGGCGTGAGCTGGCTGTTTCTGTCAGTTTTAAATAATGTGCATGGATAAAAATACTAATGAAAAGTTATTCAGGTTCACTCAGGGCTAAGTATAAAACCTCTATGGCAGCTTAAAAAACATTGCTTATCCTCTTCAGCCTATGTTATGTTTGATCGATCTAGAATCTAAGAATTGCAGCATCAAAGTCTAATTTTGCTAAGGAGCAGAAAAGGGAAACTTGGGGTGTGGGATTGGAATGTTTGACAAACACAGGCAAGACCATGAACTCTGAACCCTGCAATTCTCTTAAAACGTTCTCGCCTATAAGTACCCCAACCCCGTAGAAGGGCTGGAGAACACAGGTTGGTTGTAGATGAAGGAAGCTGTGTTTATCACCTTAGTCCTCAGCCTCAGAAACAGGCCTGGGCAGCTAAGCTTCATATTGATCATTTCTTTTTTCAACTTTATTTCCGTGTTACACTTCATAAAAGGTACTGGTGGTAGGTAACATTTTAGATATCGGGGGGATTTTGACTGAAATTATATCACTTACCATGAATGGTAGCTGAGGGTGCTTCGTGTTGGGGACACATGTTTTTTCTCACAGATAAAAGAATGCGAAGGTGAAGTGTGTCTCCACCTTTTTCCACCCTGCTTTATATCCTGAGACATTGACCTCTATGGACCACATCAACCAGACTTTCTCGTCCTCTGGCTTTGAGCTGGCTTTTGCCAATTCGAGGCACTGGCAAGAGACTAGAGGGTAAGCTGAGAGGGAAAGGGCAGGTATTTATTTCCCTGGCTCCCACCTTGTGAGGCTACAGTTGACTGTGTCTGCCACAGCCGCTATTTTAGAAACATGGCTAGAGATGCCAGTCCATCCTAGGCAGCCCTCCTCTATGGCTGAGGTCCTCTGGGGTCCTTCACCTAACCCTTTTTGATTTCCCTTAAATCTGCCCTGCCCTCACTTTTCTAAATAGACACATCATTTAATTCTCTTCAAATATACCCTTTTTCTTGCCTGAACCCTGACTGATACCATCATCATTATCAATGTTATCATCATCATCATAGTAGTTAACATTGATCAAGCTCTTCTTACGTCCCAGGTGCCTTAATACATGAATTTGTTTATTTTATCTTTATCGCAACTATATGAGATGTATGACTACTTTGATCAGGAAATTGACATTTACCAATTAGCACATAACTTTCCCAAACTTACCCAGCTAGTAAGTGGCTGAGATGAAATTTAACTCCAGATTTAACTCTGAGGGAACAGAGCCAAATAAGTAAAGAAGACAGGTTTTGAAGTCAGAGAGGCTTGCCTAAAGATATCACACGGTGACCTGAGCCAAAACACTTAATCCCTCTGATCTTAGGTTTCCTTGTTTCTGAAATGGAGATGACACTGCCTCTGCCAGTTAGAGTTCTTTGTTTGCAAGCAACAGAAACACCACCACCCAAACAAAATGACAGGAATCCAGAGAGTTCTAAAGGATTCAGGTAGCAGCAACTAATGAATGTATTGTTCAAGGCTTCTGGGTTGTCAGCTCCAACCATCTTCCATTCATGGTTGACTGTGCTTAAGACTCAAATTCCCTGGAGATGGAGCCTCCCTGACCTCACTTGTTTGTCTTATATGTCCACACCTTTAACCAGATAAGATAGGGCACCAGGTCTCTGCTCTGTGTTCAAGGGTTGGTCTCCCAAAGAAGATCAGTGTGATTTTACTTGAAAAGGAGGTAAGGGATGCTGTGACGGCAAAAAAGCAAATAAAGAAACCCTATAAAACCTACTTTCACACATGCAGCAAAAAGTAAAGGAGATAATTTGGGCAGATCTCTTGACACAGGGGGGTAGAGCTTTCTCTTCCATTCTGTCTGAGCATTCAGAAAAGAGGAATTTATGGTAGTAATTGGTGTATATGAGAGGGAATTTTGGTGGCTCAGTCGGTAAAGAATCTGCCAGGAATGAGTGAGACCTGGGTTTGATCCTTGGGTTGGGAAGATCTCCTGAAGAAGGGAATGGCTAGCCACTGCAGTATTCTTGCCTGGAGAACTCCAGGGACAGAGGAGCCTGGTGGGTTACAGTCCATGGGGTCACAAAGAGTCAGACATGACTGAACAACTTTCACTTTACATCCTCCATTAGCTGTTTCTATGGTCTGCCTTCTGATTATCTCTTGGAGGAACCTTTGGTGTTTACCTCCCCCCATCCTGCCTAGTGACTGCCACCCCTTACCCCATAATCCCTGTGCTTCTATAGATTCTCACCCCAACCACTGATATAGGCTGCTAACAGTCTGTCCATGTACTACCTCTCTCATCTGGTTCATCTCAATGTTCAAGGCCCTGTGTTTCTCCATGTTTCAATTTTAAAATTTAAAACATATAGAAAAATTGAAGTAGACAGTGCACACCTGTAAAAACATCATCTATATTTTACCATTGTTAATTTAGGAAATTTGGTTTATGGCATACATATCCATGCATCTATCCACTCATGTATTTATTCAAGCCCCTGTTTGACAACACTGCACCTTAATGAATTAATACAATTATATTTTTACAATGAACCTAAAGATTTGACATCAGTGATAACAAAGAGACAACTGACAGCGATCTCAACAACCATTGGAGTTGAGCCAGCCTCTCTCGGTTAATTTTTTGAATAGAAGAAGTTTTTTTTAAAGGATTTGTTTCTCACAAAAAAGTAACCATCTGTTCTTTCTGATAGGTTCCTTGATTCCTATCATTTATAACTATGTCTCTAAAATAGATTTTCCAGAGAATTGCTTTTGGAATGATGGGGAAGAGTTTGTAAGGAAAATTCACCGACTGAAGTGATCCCAAACTAAAGAAATATGTGGACAGGACATTTCCTAAAAGATAATATTGATAGATTTTGGAAAATGTACAAAATCTGTCTCACAATTACCAGAGGGATAATAACATTGATGATCAAATCTTGGAGGAGACTAAGACCCTAAGAAGGATACTTTCCATCTTGAGAATAGGATAAGCATCTCAGTTCTTGAGGATTATTTGAATACCAAGGTAATTTACATATCCCAAGTTGCATTCCCTTATTACTGATGAGATTTCATTGTGAGATTTATAGTTCTGGTTCAAGGTCCTGAACTCAAGATTTGGGCATCAAGGTTCTCACTGATTTGCTTACTTGTTGAAAAGAGATACTGAGCCAGTGCTGGTTAAATTTTAGGTGCAAAGGTAATGAAGTAGAAGCATACATAGCCATTTTGGAAGTGTAAAGACAGTTTACATGCAACTCCAAAATGTGGAACATCTACTGTTGGTGCCATTTGTCTGTGTTCTGGCATGAGATTTTACTTCTGAGGATGGAAGTGTGTGTTTTGAGAGTCCTAGGGAAGGAGGGATTAGCAGGTAGCTTGGGAAAACAGGCTGAAAAACAAACAAACAAACAAACAAAACAGAGAGAGACTGAGGAATAATCCTTCCAGGAGGAGAGAGGTCTAATAGGTACTACAAAGAGTCAGTCAATCAGTCAGTTCAGTCGCTCAGTCATATCTGACTCTGCAACCCCATGAATTGTAGCACGCCAGGCCTCCCTGTCCATCACCAACTCCCGGAGTTCATGCAAACTCATGTCCATCAAGTCAGTGATGCCATCCAGCCATCTCATCCTCTGTTGTCCCCTTTTCCTCCTGCCCCCAATTCCTCCCAGCATCAGGCTTTTTTCCAGTGAGTCAACTCTTCGCATGAGGTGGCCAAAGTACTGAAGTTTCAGCTTTAGCATCAGTTCTTCCAGTGAACACCCAGGATTGATCTCCTTTAGAATGGACTGGTTGGATCTCCTTGCAGTCCAAGGGACTCTCAAGAGTCTTCTCCAATACCACAGTTCAAAAGCATAAATTCTTTGGCACTCAGCTTTCTTCACAGTCCAACTCTCACATCCATACATGACCACTGGAAAAACCATAGCCTTGACTAGANCCAAGGGACTCTCAAGAGTCTTCTCCAATACCACAGTTCAAAAGCATAAATTCTTTGGCACTCAGCTTTCTTCACAGTCCAACTCTCACATCCATACATGACCACTGGAAAAACCATAGCCTTGACTAGACGGACATTAGTTGGCAAAGTAATGTCTCTGTTTTTGAATATGCTATCTAGGTTGGTCATAACTTTCTTTCTAAGGAGTAAGCATCTTTTAATTGCATGGCTGCAGTCACCATTTGCAGTGATTTTGGAGCCCCCCAAAATAAAGTCAACCACTGTTTCCCCATCTATTTCCCATGAGGTGATGGGAACAGATGCCATGATCTTTGTTTTCTGAATTTTGAGCTTTAAGCCAACTTTTTCATTCTCCACTTTCACTTTCATCAAGAGGCTTTTTAGTTCCTCTTCACTTTCTGCCATAAGGGTGGTATCATCTGCATATCTGAGATTATTGATATTTCTCCTGGCAATCTTGATTCCAGCTTGTGCTTCTTCCATCCCAGCATGTCTCATGATGTACTCTGCATAGAAGTTAAATAAGCAGGGTGACAATATACAGCTTTGACGTACTCCTTTTCCTATTTGGAACCAGTCTGTTGTTCCATGTTCAGTTCTAACTGTTGTTTCCTGACCTGCATATAGGTTTCTCAAGAGGCAGATCAGGTGGTCTGGTATGCCCTTCTCTTTCAGAATTTTCCACAGTTTATTGTGATCCACACAGTCAAAGGCTTTGGCATAGTCAATAAAGCAGAAATGAGTAGAGGGAAATAAACAGAATCCTAGAACATGTCAAAGAAAAGGAAGCAAAGATGAAGAGTAGGTAACAGTACATGAGAGACATTTGAGCAACATCTAAATAAACTGAATGGAGAAAAGATATCACTGAATTAAGCTGGGAAATTCTCAGAAAGTGACCAGGCATGATACAAGAAGGCCTGGCCTGAAATGATAGGATATGATTGAATGACAGATGAGTACTAGAGACAGGTAAATATCTCAGGAGAAGTGGATCAGACTCACAGCGCCAGGGGTGGGCTTTCCTTAGTAGAAACTGGCCAGGGCAGTGCATAACTCTAGCCACAGTTACTGGTTCAGAGATGGCCACTGACCTTTATTGAAATAATTGGAAAGAAAAGGACTCTTTCCTAGACGATGTGCTTTAGATTTGAAGCTTGGAACCGCAGCAACCTTGTTGATGCCATGAGAGAAAACAGTCTTGTCATGCTGCTTACCCATGGAAGGCTGAAAAATTATATCATCAAGGACAACACAGAGCCCCTGGATCAATCTCCTCTGAAGTTCAAACAATCCCCAGAATCAGCATATTTGTCCTCTTTAATAGATAGTTACAAATTGATAATGGGGTTGGGGTAGCCCAGAAAGTCTTGCTAGCAGAGTTAATACTGCAAATTTACCCACTTCTTAGAAAAGGCTCTCCTATCATATCCTCTTGCACATAGACAATACTCAAAATACAGGATGGAAGGAAAAATTCATTGTATCCAACACATATTGTTGCTATAAAATCAAGGTTAGAAGCAAAGGTAAGCTATGACATGTTTGTGTTTGCAGAGTGGTGGTTTGGGGACAGGAGGTAGTGTGGCCATCAGTGGTGAAGAGCTGATGTAAGAAGTTATATGGGTGTTTTTCTCCTACTCACCCTCTGTGACAGAGATAAATCACCTGAAGAGATAGAAGCAGTTCTCATATTTTCTCAAGTGCTCCTTCAAACTCTATTTCTGACAGCCAGCATCTCACCAGAGGGGGAAGGTATTACATTTCTAATTTTTCAGGACAGAGGGAACTAACTACTTAAAAGGGAAAATAATATTCGATAGTGTAATATTAGAACTCAATGGTTTTTTTAAAAAAAAGATTTTTTTAATGTGGACCGTTTTTTAGAGTCTTTATTGAATTTGTTATAAAATTTCTCCTGTTATATGTTTTGGTTTTCTGATTGAAGGCATGTGGGATCCTAGCTCCCTGTCCAGGGATTGAACCTGCGCCCCTGCACTGGAAGGCAAAGAATAACTCCTGGGACATTAAGGAAATCCTTAGAGCCCAGTTCTAATATTGACTTTTCTAAGGAGCCACTGTATCCGAAATAGTCTCTTTCTAACTATTGGTAAAAATGCTCCCCTTTCCAAAGTGGGAATCATAAACCAACAGTCTTGCAAAGATGCTCAGAATATTTGTAACTATAACTGGTCAGAGAAAAGAAATTACAGCCTAGAAGAAATAAAAACTGCATTTTCCTTAGTCTTCATTTCCAGAGTTTGTGCACAAGGCCAGTGTATAAATTGACAGCGAGGGACACCCAGCAGCCCTTTCCTAATGATCCTAAACAAATTTCTGAGACCAAACAAGGCATCATTCTGGCTAATAAACGAGGTCATAAAGCGAATACGCCAATTTCCAAGCTACACTTGTGCGTGGGGAGAGTTTTTCTTTATGAACTAAACACATTAACTTTTATGGTGGCTGATTCCCTTCCGAGAGCTGTGGAATATTCCATTTATCAAACCGTGTGTATCTTGAGGTATGTGTTTTATGTTATTGGGAGACAGAGAGTTAATAAATTATGATGCAAATTTTAAAAAGTGGCTCACCTGTGGGGAGGAATAAGTAAGACAAACGGGGTGATTAAGGAAAGGAAGCAGCTTACTCAACGCTCGTGTGCTGTGTTACAGGAGGCAAGAGTGTAAACAGCAGAGGACAGAGATCAGCCACTAAGTAAATATTGGTGACCCCTAGGGCTTAGCCCAGGAGACCTTGGGTCAAGGCTATCATTGAAGTAATGTAGGCACAAGTTACATAAACAGGGTAGCTGAGAGAGTCTCTGCCCTCCTGAGATTTGCACTCTGTTTAGGAGGACAGATTATACCCATGGAAAGTTGCTATAGCATGCTCCATACTGACACTTCAGGGCTAGCAAAACTCTACAGTCCTGATGCTGCAGGAACTCAGAGTTGCTATGGGTTTGAGTAGCTGGGGAGAAAGAGGTGGTTTTTGTTTTGTTTTAAAGCACTTTTGTAAAATCTTTATTGATTTTGTTACCTTATTGCTTCTATGTTATGTTTTGGTTTTTTGGCCAAGAGGCATGTGGGATCGTAGTTCCCTGACCCAGGATGGAACCTGCCCGCCCTGCATTGGAAGACAAAGTCTTAAGCACTGGACCACTAGGGAAGTCCCCGAGAGGTGGTTTTGAGTGTGCTTTGCAGAGTAGTGCTGAATGGCTGTATGACTGAATGGTGAATAAGGATGTGTATTAAGAGAAGTCACAGAAGTGAAGGAACAAGACAGATGAGGTGGCCCCTGCTGATTCTGGGACATCTCTGGCCCCTCTAAGTGTCCACAAGTTATTCCCTCCTCTTCCTTTCAAGTGACAATGTTGTGTGTAAAGGAAGATGAGTTGAATGAAAATAAAAATTAGACCAAGAGCCAGTCTTCTAGAAATCCTTATAAAGAACAACGGTATGCAGGGCTGTCTTTCAGTGACTCCTATTTGTATCTTTGCTATGTCAATGAAGAAGACTTGAAAAAATGAAAACGCAGGCTCTAATAATAATAGTAGCTGACTAAAGCAGCATTAATAGCAGTTCCTTCTAAGAATTTACAAATGGCAGTAACATCATCACCTGAGATTTGAATTCACTTTAGGCACAAGATAATATATTGTTAAAAGAATTTTCTGGACATCTACTTAGGAAGTTTCAGTTCAGAAGTTACATTAAGGAGTTAGTCAATAAGCACCAGGACAAATCCATTCACACGTCAATCTTTGTGGTTACCTGCCATATTGCTACCACAGCACTTGCTATCATCATGTGGACAGAAGGAAAATATGATAATATGGGAAATGACGACTACATCTTCTGTAAGTGTCAAAGATCCTGGAGATCTTTTCTGGAATCACTGAATGGTTTCCATCCTCTTGATGAGCAACACTTTCTTAGGAAGGCAGTAGTTGATGTCATCGGTTTGTAGAGTCCTGAGAAAGGTGAGTTCAGCATCAACTCAACTGCCTTTTAAGGAACTCTCCTCATCATTTGAAATATCCATGTGCACAACACTGACGTCATCATCATCCCTCACCCATAGAGCAACTTCCACTAGCCTCCCATTCTGGAGAACGGTGCGGCCATCTACCCAGTGACCTCAGCCAATAACCCAGGCTCCAGCATCGGCTTCTCTCTGCAGTTCCTGCTGCTGTCATTTCTGCCCACTCAGCATCTCTCCCGTCCATCCCTTCCACTCCACCCCTACTGCTATCTCCATTGGTAAGGTTCTCAGCAATACACATCTGGAGCATTACAGCCATCTCCCCGCTGTCCTCCTCCTGTAACTCCTCCCCATGATACTAATAAATGAGCATTGTCATTCAGACACACCTCTGTTCACATTCCTCCCCTAGTTGAAATCTTTTACTACTTGTAAAACAGGGTTCAAGCAATTCAGCCGGCACAGGAAAGTCTTCATGATCTGACCCCTGCCAACTGCATGAACTGTATCTCTTACCACACCCATCATTTCTTATCCCACAGTGCAGCCAGGCAGCATTATTTTCATGAACTTTGAATGCACCCCACTCCTTCCTGCTCATATATCGTTGTCCAGGTTGCTCTTATATGGAGTGCTCTCGTGAGTGACCAGTACTGCCTGACTCACCTTTAAAGGCTCAGTTCAGGAATTAGCCATGAAATCTTTCCTGTCTGCTCCCTTGAAAATAATCATTTCTAATTCAATGCTCCCTTCAGACTTGTACAGCCTTCTCGTATCACATATTCCGTATTGTGCCTTCTGGTTTCCATGTCTGTCTTCCCTTCTAGGCTGAAAACGAGGGCTGACTCCATGTTCACCCTTGTGTTTTGTTCATATTCATATTGCCAACTAGTTCTGCATTAGGCTCTACCAAAGGGAGCGCTAGAAAGCGGAAGGAAACTGGAGGAGGGAAAAGGGACTTGCTGCTTCCTATCTGCTGCTTCCTATTCCAGCGAGGAACAGTCCAGAAATGCTTCTTCACTTTTCTACTGTAGCAGCTGAGTCCAGTTTGCAATTTTGCTGACCCTTACAGAACCAGCCTCTTTGTGTCTCCAGGGAGACACCAGCCTGGGCCAGCACCCTCTCCTCAGAAGTGTGGGTCCCAGTACCTAGAAAACCCCATTCCCAGCTTCTAAGTTTTAATAACTCCAACCTCGTCCCTTGTCCCCTCCCACGCCCCATAGAGGGGGGAACGGCTGACTGCAGTCGCTACCTCCATTTTTACCCTGCTGTGCAGAATGCTTAGTCACTCAGTCATGTCTGACTCTCTGCAGCTCCATGCACTGTAGCCCACCAGGCTCCTCTGTCCATGGAGTTCTCCAGGAAAGAATACTGGAGCAGGTTGTAGGGATCTCTTAGGTCTCCTGCATTGGCAGCTGGGTTCTTTACCACTAGTGCCACCTGGGAAGTCCCCGTGATACTGTAGAGTTTTCTTTTTACAGCTTTGAAGTGAAGTGAAGTGAAGTCGCTCAGTCGTGTCCGACTCTTTGCGACCCTGTGGACTGTAGCCCACCAGACTCCTCCGTCCATGGGATTCTCCAGGCAAGAATCCTGGAGTGGGTTGCCATTTCCTTCTCCAGGGGATCTTCCCGACCCAGGGATCGAATCCAGGTCTCCCACATTGAAGGCAGATGCTTTAACCTCTGAGCCACCAGGGAAGCCCAGCTTTAGTTGCCTAGTTAACAATGTATCTGGTTAACAACTCTTTATTGTTAAATTTATCCTGTTAAAATTTTCTGACCTCACCCTGACTGATGTAAGTTGCTGAACCAAAGAACTTTTTCAGCACGAAGGCTTCTAATTCAGATTTTTTTCCCCATACAAACACTGATGGATTAAAAACATGTTACAAATGTGGAGCCATCACATAAAACCTAATTTCTAAAACATGCACTGAATTTGTAATGCTTTTATCTGTAAATTTATTCGCTATCCTTTCATTCTCTGGGACTTAAATGTGACATGATAGTTGCAGAGAACCCAAGCTAGTTTATGTTGGTCACTTCCTGCATGGGCTAGACCAAACTGTTTGAGTCTAGTCCCACCCGGGACAAATTGTTCATCCTTCTCATTCCAGTCCTGTCGTGACTGGACCATTTTCTCTGCTGGTTTGTCATTTGTATGTTTTCTGCCCTTTCTTCCCCAGACTGAGAGTGGGATCATTTCATCTGTTCCTGTGAACCCCCCACAGCTCAGTGAATGTTAGACAAACAAACAAATGAAGGAATGAAGAGGAAAACTCAGGCAAAGGCTAAATCCACTTGCTTTGAGACCACTGTTTATTGAGTGGGAGGCCTAGGGGCATAGTAGCACTTGATCAATATTGCTGGTTGATCATCACCAGTAAAACATGACCTCAGTTTCTCATGAGTACTTCTGTTTTGCTACTATTATTTGGATCTAAATCTCTTATTGGAAACATCATTTTAATTCCCATTGATGGTGATAGAGGCAGTCATAGCAGAGAGAGCAAGAATTTAGAGTCAGAAAAGCCTAGGTTTAATTTCTAAATCTGCCATTCATTACCTGTATGAACTCAAGTTACTTAATCTCTCAGAGCCTCAATATTCCCATCTGTGAATTGGAGCTATAATCATAAACACTTGTTAAGGGTTTTATGCCAGATATATTCTAAATGTCATTTACCTTTATGTTAACTACTTTATTCTCACAACAACCTTCTGAGGTATTTATTATTATTACAAGTAAGAAGACCAATCTGAGGTCAAATAACTTGCCTAAGATCACCAGCTAAGGAATTCTTAGGGTTCAGATGTAGACCCAGGCAGTCTGGCCCTAAAACCCAGCTTCTTAACCATATGCTCTATTGCTTCTTTCCTTTCATGATTACTAAGAATCACTTTCCACAAGCTAACATATGTTGAGGGCATGACCCATATAAGTGCTGCATAAATAACTATTCTGGCACCCTGGAAGGGAATTCAGAAAGAGCGTGAATTCAGCAGCTTAGGTTCAGATTAGATTTACCATTGAAATGACCAGATTGGTATGAATGGTTATTTTTGTTACAAGCAATTTGGCAAAAACCTCTGCCTCAAATAGTAGCAGAACATTTTCCTGCCATCCTTAGCGGTCAACTTGGTGAAAGGTATTTGATTCCGTAATGTTTATTCTGTGTTCTGTTGCTAAGGAAAAGGTGATGTAGTCTGATAGAAAGTCATGGGATGAAAGCTGAGCCGTGTAAAGGAGGCTTCCTGAGCAAGCCAGCCCCAAAGTAGCACACACAGTCCCTGTAGCCTGCTCCATGTCTTCCCAGCCAGTACCTGTCCCCACCTGATGGAATATGTTTATTTGTTTACGTGTTGTCTGCCCTTTCACAAAAATACAGCCTCCACAGGGCGAGGACTTTACCTGTGTGGTTCCCTGGTGCACAATCTTTGCCTAAATACGTGCTGCCAAGAGTGAGTTCTCGGGAAGTACTTGCGGAATGAAGACGTGACATGTCTAGCTTTCCAGTAAATACAGAAGGACTTTTCATGTGTTAGCATCCATACTCATTTGTTTTTTTCAATTAATCTTTACAGGGGCCTAGTTGCTTTCCCAGGTTACGTTAGTTCGTACTGTACAGCAAAGTGAATCAGCCATCCCTGTACTTGGATCCCCTCCCCGTGGGGCTTCCTTCCCATTCAGGTCACCACGGCGCTTTAAGCAGAGTTCCCTATGCTGTACCCATTCCTGACAGGAATTGAAAATGTAGCCTTAAGTCGTAACTAAGCTAAAGCAGACACCGTGCAGACCTCGATGCGGTGCACAAGCAGAGGGCATATTTCCTTCAGCGCTTGAAAGCAGGGTGCAGATTAGACGGGCGAGCTCTCAGAGGAGGCGGCGTCTGAGGACAGGTGGGAAGGAAATGTGGACGCAGTTGTTGTTAGCACCGCAAATAAGGTCCAGCTTGAGAATCCCTTTCAGAATTTANGATATACCATGTTCTTAGATTAGAAGAACTAATATTGTTAATATTGTTTAAATGACAATTCTACCCAAGGCAATCTACAGATTCAATACAATCCCAACCAAAAGGAACGTTTTAGACCTTTCTTATATGTATCCTGCTCTTCTGGGTAATCTATGAGCAACTGAGACCACCTGGACCTGTGGGTTCCGCAACCAGCTGCATACACCCTAGATACACACAAAGACAGGGAATCCTTCTAGAGCACTAGGCACTGGGCTGATATTCTTTGAGCTCTGCTCATAGTGGGAGCTGCAGCCACACGACAGGTTGACAGGTTGCCAGGAGCCAGAGCAGCAGCCAAAGGCAAGGTCATGAATATGACTTACTCCCTCAATCATCTAGCCAGGAATTATTCAGCATATGTGCTGTGCAAGGAGCACTGTAAAGCAAGACACAAAGATGTGCAAGGCTGGTAGTGGAGCTCACTCATGCATTACACACGCATGCACACACACACACACAAATAAATAACCGCAGGATGTGGTATCTTATATGTGGCACAGACCAAGTGCTCTGGCCCTGAAGAAGAAAGGGGCATGGGAGTCACCTGCAAAAAAGTGGGCTTTTAAGCCCTGAAAAGAGAGGATCAGAGTTGAAAGGAGGGACCCAGGCTAAAGAAAAATGAGTAGAAAATAAGATTCATATGGAAGAGAAGAAAGAACAGAAATAAGCTGGGAGGGAGGGCTTCCATGCTGGGTTAAAGAGTCTGAGTTTAGCAGGTAGGTCACTGAAAAGTCTGGAGGATGAGAAGTCACACAATTATAGCATCTGTGCTGAGGGATTAGGGGAGACAGAAAGCCATCACTTCCCTTATTCTCTATCAGAGAAGATTCTAAAAGCAACTGCATTTTTTAAAGATATACTTTGTAAGTCTAGGGCAAGGAAAGGATACAGCTATAGAAGGATTCTTGGCATGTCTGAGGCTGCACAGAGGTGGAGGGGCTGGTAGGGGAAACCAATGAATGGGTGAGGAGGGAAATCGGGAGGAGTGGAAGCAACTGGAAGGGTGATCCCTGCAGCAGAAGAGACTGGACTTGGCAGTTCTGAGAAAGCTGACCCTGGGAAGGGAAGCAAGACCCAAGGTGAAAGGCCTGACTTCAGCCTTCTACCCCTGCTGTTTCCCGGCAGCGAAACCTGCTTCGGGCAGGTGCTGAAGGTAGTGGGTGCCTTCGCTTCCTCAGACCCCAGCTGTGGGTAGTCCTTCCTACTCTGGAAGTGGCTGAAGTCAAGGAAAGCAACGTTATAAGGAGGCAGAAGGGAGATATGGAAGTATCTTGACAATAACTAGGTTTTCACTACTTCTAAGAAGTCAGCCCCAACCAAATCTTATTGGAATTGACATTAGATTAGAAATCTGTATATTAGCATCATTGTTCAAAAGCCCCAGGTTCACCCCTGTTTAGTGTAAGGCACAGGACAGATTCCTGGTGGGCTGGAGAATGGGTGATAAACTGACTCTCCCTCAGTTCTTCCCTTAAATAGCTCAAGTCTCTTCCCTGCTTACTGCCTCAGTATTTACATCTGTCTTATGGGGATAGTAATGCTTGACCTGCCTCCTTATGGAGAAAATGAGAAACAGATGTCATATCACCAGAAACCTAGTAAGAACGAGAATTTGTTATTACTCAATACTGACAAAGAATTTTCAGATTAGGCCCTTTGATCTTCACAATGCTGCTGTTGCTGCTAAGTCGCATCAATCATGTCCAACTCTGTGCGACCCCATAGATGGCAGCCCACCAGGCTCCACCATCCCTGGGATTCTCCAGGCAAGAACACTGGAGTGGGTGGCCATTTCCTTCTCCAATGCATGAATGTGAAAAGTGAAAGCAAAGTCGCTCAATTGTGTCTGACTCTTAGCAACCCCATGGACTGCAGCCTACCAGGCTCCTCTGTCCATGGGATTTTCCAGGCAAGAATACTGGAGTGGGGTGCCAGTGCCTTCTCTGGATCTTCACAATAAGAGTAGCTTAAACTCTGTCAGGTGCTAGGTACTCTTTATAGAAGAAATATTTTGTAAAATCATCTTACTATCACAAATATAACTTTAACTGCAAATATAACTTCAACTGCAAATATAACTTCAGTACATGTAGATTTTAAAAGATAATTCTCCGTGTAAGAGGAAAGTTGTTAAAAATTTTTAGCATGGTTATTAAATGTGGGTTCAGGGAGTCAACCAGTTAATCTTACATCACAGCTATGATCTTACCAGGGCTTCCCTGATAACTCAGCTTGAAAAGAATCCACCTACAATGTGGGAGCAGAGAAGACAATGGCACCCTACTCCAGTACTCTTGCCTGGAAAATCCCATGGGCGGAGGAGCCTTGTAGGCTGCAGTCCATGGGGTTGCTACTAGTCGGACATGACTGAGCGACTTCACTTTCACTTTTCACTTTCATGCATTGGAGAAGGAAATGGCAACCCACTCCAGTGTTCTTGCCTGGAGAATCCCAGGGACAGGGGAGTCTGGTGGGTTGCCGTCTATGGGGTCGCACAGAGTGGGACACGACTGAAGCGACTTAGCATCAGCAGCAGCAGTAATGGGGGAGACCTGGGTTTGATCCCTGGGTTGGGAAGATTCCCTGGAGAAGGGAAAGGCTACCCATCTAGAATTCTGGCCTAGAGAATTTCATGGACTGTATAGTCCATGGGGTTACAGAGTTGGACACGATTGAGCGACTTGCACGTTCATGATCTTTCCAGAATCCTCTAAAATTTTTTTAATTTTTCAACTGGAGTATGATTGCTTTACAATGTTGTATTAATTTCTACTGTACAGCAAAGTAAATCAGATATATATATACCTATATCCCCTCTCTCTTGAACCTCCCTCCCACCCCTCCATAAAAGTTGTTTTTAAAATTAAAGACAATTAAAATTAATATTTAAGAATTCCCTAAATGCCACCTTTTCCTTTCCTTGGAAATAGGAAAACATTGTTTATTCACCACAGTACCCTTTCATAGCAAGCCGAGTCGTGCTGCATTGGTCAGTTCTACAGCAGTAACAGGTAATGCCCGACGCTCAGCAGCTTGACAGTGACGTTGACTCTTCACTGACTCTGCTGAAGGCTGAGGGCTGGCTGCAGCTCTGTTGCAGTGTGTGGCCTCTCCAAGCCAGAAGGCAGCTGCTGGTCTGCACCATGCATTCCTGTCCTGCTGGGATCCAGGCTGAAAGCTCATGAGGTGTGTGACTCTCCCAGCAGAGGGATGGAGCCAGAGAGCTGGTGATAATTCGTGATGCATCTTAGCCACTGCTTGAAGGATCTGCACAGTCATAAGGCAGTGGTCAGAGGTGTTGTGTATAATCCTCTTACAGGGACAGTGAAAGTGTTAGTGGCTCAGTCCTGTCCGACTCTTTGCGACCCCATGGACTGTAGCCCGCCAGGCTCCTCTGTCACGACCTTCTCCTTGGACAGGCAAGAATACTCGAGTAGGTTGCCATTCTTCTCTTCTCCGGGGGATCTTCCCGATCCAGGGGTTGAAAATCCTGCATTGCCGGCAAATTCTTTACCGTCTGAGCCACCAGGGAATCCCCTCTTATGCTGCTGCTGCTGCTAAGTCGCTTCAGTCATGTCCGACTCTGTGCGACCCATATAGGAAAGGGGAAATAGATAATTGCCAACAAGGCACTCTACCATAACTGGCCAGACCATCATGGTCCTCCAGGCAGTCCTCCTAGCAGGCTGGAGGCAGCACATAGAAAATTTACTCACCATCTTTCTTGAAACCAAGTTTCACAGGTACAAGCCCTCAAGGAAGTGGTAGGACCCTTGGCAAAGCAAAGAAGCCATCCCTCACTTAAGGAGCAGCTACTACAGGCCCCAGGAAGTGTTACAATGAGCAAATGAAAGCCCAAGTCCTCTGATTTCTCAAGAGAAGTCAGAAAATTGCGTATTTATGTAAACCTCCTACTTTGAAAAATGTTGACAACTATCTTCATTAAACAACAACAACAACACTACCCTGCAGACCAAACAAATAGCTCAAATCCAAATCTGAATTTTAACTTAAATTTTTTTATCCTTTACTTTTGGAAAATTTGAGAGATGTGGCAAATGGGGTGGAGACATTGTTGTCCCAGTTAGGAAGGAACAGATTTTTTTCCCCCATTGTGTTTCAATAACTCAGAGGGTCAGTGCTCACCCAGCCCAGAGTCACTTAGGCTCCATTAAATGACTCAGGACTGAGGTCATGGTCTCAATCACGGCCTTCAGTTTTCCTGTCCTGGGCTCGGCTCTGTGCACTGTGCCTTTTCCCCAGAGATGCCTCTCAGGCTGATTGACTTAAAAATTAGAGCTCAGATGGCAAAGAAGAGGGCAATAATAGGACAAGAGATTCCACTCATTTGCCTCTTTAAATTTTCATACAAAATGTGATTTGTTAACAAGGGGGAGGTCCCGAGGTAGGGAGGGTATCAATAATTCAACAGAAGTTGTCAAGCTGCAAATAGCCCCTTGGTGCGCAGCTGAGGCTCCTGGTTTTGACATCGGCTACTCTTTCAAGCTCTAAGAGGAAGGGTCAGATTTTCTTCATCCAGCCCATTTCAGTCCTGGATTTCCTTAGCTCCCAGTTCTTAACATTACTGGAGACAATGGTACTTGAGGCTGTGTCCTGTTCAGAGCCTGAGGTTGACTGTCTATAAGGCTAAGTTGATCACAGGTGAAACATGAAAGTCCCCTGAGAACAATGGTAATGCAGAACCTCCCCACTTGGTAGGAGCTTTAGTGTTAATATTACCTCCAGCTCAGATGCATTTAGTACCCAAGATTTAATAAAGCCACACCCCATCCCCAAAACAAATATCACTCTTCCCTGTTTGCAAAATCCCACATCTCTCCTTCTTCAAAAACAAGTTTCATATTCACCTGGACCTGGTCTCTGACTCTCCTGGATTATGGCATCTATTGGCCTGGGTGAGGGAAAAAACAAGATCCAGCCTAAGATACTGGAACATCTAGGCCTAGAATCATGTGACTCTATACAGCAAGATGTATGACTTGGGCAAGCTTCCGAAGTCTTTGAGCCTCTGTTTTCTTATCTTTAAAATAAGGATTAAAAATACCCACCTCACTTAAGAATCCATTAAGACAGCACATGTAAATTTATTATGACCATTTTTACAAGTTTCTGAATGGATTTGCCCCCTCCCCACCCTTTACGTGTTGCCATTTATTAGGACCAGATGTCTCATGGGTGAAACTGGACATCTTTATGCCAAAGCACCAATGACTCAGCTTCTGTTTTTAACCATGAGAAATAGAAATAGATGGAATTAATATCAGCCAAATGGTACTAGAGGCTGCCCCAGGCCATTGTCCTAGAAAAATGGGTGATAAGTGAACTCATAGTGTTGGCAAACTCAGCTTTCTTTGAAAGGCCCATGATACGTCAGCCCCGAAGGGCAGTTTGTAGCTTCAAGATGGCATTCATTTCCCATCACCGTTGCCAGGCAGACACAGAGCCTTGGATGCTGCAGAGCCTCTTCACATAGCGGGACAAGCCCAACAATGTGGAGAGTGCAGGAGGGGGGCAAGTGTTAACCCAGTGGGTTCCCCTTAATGCATACACTGACTGAGATGGAGTTCATAAAACATTAGCAATTGATGCCATTAGCCAGCAGTAGGCTGGGAAATGCTGTTCAATATTTTTCCCCCATTTCTGGGGGAAACAGAGAGCTGGGAGAATAATTCTGTGGGCTAAGGGAAGCCTCACTCCCAGCAAAAGCTATGTCCTGTCCCACACGTTGTCTGGTCACTTACTTGGGAAGAGGAAAGAAGCAGAGCTGGGGATGAGGGTGGAGTGGAGGGAAACTCTTGTCCCTTAAAACAAGGTAAACATTAGTTTATAGGCTTAAAGTTTTGCTCTTCTACTGTAATTGCCTTTGACTAGTTTATTGCTAAAGTTTGAAGTCTGTATATCACTTTGAGAAGTGATATCATGTAGAATAAAGGGATGGGAAAATATCAGATAATTTTTTTCCTCTCCTAGTCACATCTTCATGGCTCTCTGGAAGTCAACCCTTATCCATGAGTCCAGGATTTCTAGGTAGTGAATGGCAGAGAGGTGAGTGGTTGCCAATAGCAGGGCTGAGAGTGGTAGAAATCTCAGGAAAGGTAGATAAAAACCCTTTTCTTTCCTGACCCACCCATAAGAAGATAACCAGCAAAGAATAAGAGGTGGGGGCAGACAGGCTGAGCTTGCGTTATACATTCATGCTAACATGAAGACAATCAATATATGAAGGAAAAAATATGCATGGTCTGAATATATAATGACTTGGTACTTTAAATATGGTGACTTTTGCTTCTCCCTGTAGATTCTTCTCTGTTCCGAAATATCTCTATTGCCTACAGTTCCATTATTAAGCTGTTTTCTTTTTTTTTAGTTTACAAAGAACTTCAACTTGGAAAAATGCTATATATTATTCTTGACCCATAACTAGTATGCATGGTGGAAAAGTTGGACCCAGATCTCTCAGTCTGCCCAGCATGTGCATATCCTCTGCTGCCACCTCATTTTCACCCTTGCCAACTCCTTCCAAGGCTGGAACGATGGCCTCTTTCCTCATTGGACTCCCTGCCTCTGCTCACTACCCTTTAAGCCCCGTCTCCACTGAACAGCCAAAATGGTCTCTATTAAAGCCTGGTCCACTAGAGACTCAGTGTCACACTGAGTGAAGTAAGTGAGACAGAGAAGAAGAAATATCATATGACATCCCTTATATGTGGAATCTAAAAAGAAATGATTCAAATAACAACTTACAACACAGAAAGAGAGACTCACAGACTTAAAAAACAAACTTACGGTTGCTTGGGGGAAAGGGATAGTTAGGGGGTTTGGGAAGGTCATGTACACACTGCTCTATTCAAAATGGATAACCGACGGGGACCTATTGTATAGTACATGGCGCTCTGCTCCATGTTACGCGGCAGCCTGGATGGGGAGGGGGTTAAGGGAGAATAGATACATGTGTATGTATGGCTGAGTCGCTTTGCTGTTCACCTGAAACTACCACAACATTAATTGGTTACACCCCAATACAANTTGTATAGTACATGGCTCTCTGCTCCATGTTACGCGGCAGCCTGGATGGGGAGGGGGTTAAGGGAGAATAGATACATGTGTATGTATGGCTGAGTCGCTTTGCTGTTCACCTGAAACTACCACAACATTAATTGGTTACACCCCAATACAAAATAAAAAATTTGAAGTTTAAAGAAACAAAATAAATAAAGGCTGGTCCACATCACACTCCCCTACTTTACACTTCAAAGGCCTCTTAGTATCCTCAGGCAGAAAGAAGGCTAAACTGAATGACATTGGCAGTGACAGTCACTGCTTACCTCTCCAGACTCATAACTCATCATCATCCTCCCCCTTATTCTGTGAACTGTTTGTATGTCCTGCTCACCCCCAACCCTCTAAACCTGCAGCTTTGTCTGCCCAACATCTTCCCCTACCTCATGTGGACCAGCCCTATAAAACCTCCTGGTCTGGATATGGGGTCCTCCCACAGACTGCCATGGGATTCTGTATGAATCTCGATTACAGACCTGTTATTCTCAGTCATTATTGGGATGGGGTTGTTTTATCATCCATTTCTCCTGATAGACTGTATATTCTTGAATATTCCATTTACTTGGGCTTCCCTGGTGGCTCAGTTGGTAAAGAATCCGCCTGCAATGTGGGAGACCTGGGTTTGATCACGGGGTTGGGAAGATCCCCTGGAGGAGGGCGCAGCAACACAGTCCAATATTCTTGGCTGGAGAATCCCAATGGACAGAGAAGCCTGGTGGTCTACAGTCTACAGTGTCGCAAAGAGTCAGACATATAAGCGACTAAGCACGGCACACGGCTCTAGCATTTAGGCATAGCATAGCATAAGTGAAAATGCTAGTCACTCAGTCGTGTCTGACTCTTTGTGACCCCATGGACTGTAGCCTGCCAGGCTCCTCTGTCCATGGAATCATCCAGGCAAAAATACTGGAGTGAATAGTCATTCCCTTCTCCTGGGCATCTTCCCAACCCAGTGTTCGAACCCAAGTCTCCTGCATTGCAAGTTGATTCTTTATTATCTGAGCCAGCAGGGAAGCCCATGGCATAAAATGGTTCACAGTAAATAATGTTTGAATGAATACATTTGTTATTTTAATAAGAAAATTAATGCTCCAAAGGAGTGTTGGACTGACTCAAGGTCACTCAAGATATTTATTACTTGGGTCAGACAGGTATTCGGCAATTTTTCTGGTTAAGTTAGAAAACTCTTTTTCTTAAACAAGACACAAAACCCATAGTCATGAAGGAAATGTTTGTCTACAGGACCAGATACCATTTTTGGAGTTAATATAGATGTGAAGAATTGAGAGAAGATATTAAAACATAGATAACAGGCAAAGGATGAAAAGCCATAATATCTAAAAAATGCATATATGAGTCAATAAGGAAAAAAAATCATCAATCTTGTTTAAAAATAGGAAAGATAAATACTCTATTTGTTAAGATGGAAGCAAGCACATAAAAAGAATGTCAATCTCAACAAAATAACAATAATTTTTCACACAAACCTAAAAATACAAATGGTTGATAAAATTTAGTGATGGTAAAGGTATTAGGAAATGAGCTTTCTCTTACACTGGTGATAGAATTGTCAAATGAAAATGCTATTCTGGGTGAAAGCCATTTTTATTATTCATCAAATTTTAAATATGTATTCCTAGGGCCCAGGAAAAGTAGAATAATTACATAATTCCATGTAATGGTTAATTAATATGTCCATTTGACTGGGTCATGAGGTACCCAGATATTTGATCTAACATTTTTCTAGGTGACTCTGTAAGAATGTTTTTGGATGCAATTAATACTTGAATTAGTAGACTGAGTAAAGCAGGTTACCCTTCCTGACATGGGTGGACCTCATCTGATCAGCTGAAGGCTTGAATAAAATAAACAGGCTATCACTTCCTTTGGTAAGAGAGAATTCTTGCCTGATGGCCTTCTAACTGGCGTTTTGATTTTTTCTACCTCTGGACTCAAACTGAAACATCAGCTCTTCTTGAGCCTCGAGCCTCTAGGCCTTCAGATTAGAACTAAACCAATGGCTTCCCTGGGCCGCTGGCTGTGACTCAGCCTGAACGCTTTAGGACTTGTCAGCCTTCATGATCACATGAACTGATTTCCTAGAGTAAATTTCTCTCTTTCTCTCTCTCTAATATATACATCCTGTTGGTTCTGTTTCTCTGGAGGACACTAACACATCCTATAAAAATGTGCGGCCATTAGAAACAAGAAGACAGAGCTTTGTGACCAAGGAAGAAGAATACTCACGGGGTCAAGTTATGTGAAATAGGGAAGTGTATGCATGCTGTGCTAAGTGGCTTCAGACCTGTCCGACTCTTTGCAACCCCACGGACTGTAGCCCACCAGGCTCCTCTGTTCATGGGATTCTCCAGGCAAGAATACTGGAATGGGTTGCCATGCCCTCCTCCAGGGGATCTTCCTGACCAAGGGATCAAACCTGTGTCTCTTACTGTCTCCTGCATTGGCAGGTGGGTTCTTTACTACTAGTGTAGTGCCACTTGAGAAGCCCTAGGGAAATGTATGCTGCTGCTGCTAAGTCACTTCAATTGTGTCCGACTCTGTGAGACCCCATATACGGCAGCCCACCAGGCTCCCCGGTCCCTGCAATTCTCCAGACAAGAACACTGGAGTGGGTTGCCATTTCCTTCTCCAATGCAGGAAAGTGAAAAGTGAAAGTGAAGTTGCTCAGTCGTGTCCCACTCTTCACGACCCCACGGACTGCAGCCTACCAGGCCCCTCTGTCCATGGGATTGGCCAGGCAAGAGTACTGTCGTGGGGTGCCATTGCCTTCTCCAGGGAAACATATCAGTTCAGTTCAGTTCAGTTCAGTCGCTCAGTCGTGTCCAAATCTTTGCGACCCCATGAATCGCAGCACGCCAGGCCTCCCTGTTCTTTACCATCTCTCGGAGATCACAGACTCACATCTATCAAGTCGGTGATGCCATCCAGCCATCTCATCCTTGGTCGTCCCCTTATCCTCCTGCCCCCAATCCCTCCTAGCATCAGAGTCTTTTCCAATGAGTCAACTCTTCGCATGAGGTGGCCAAAGTACTGGAGTTTCAGCTTTAGCATCATTCCTTCCAAAGAAATCCCAGGGCTGATCTCCTTCAGAATGGACTGGTTGGAGGATCTCCTTGCAGTCCAAGGGACTCTCAAGAGTCTTCTCCAACACCACAGTTCAAAAGTATCAATTCTTTGGCGCTCAGCCTTCTTCACAGTCCAACTCTTACATCCATACATGACCACAGGAAAAACCATAGCCTTGACTAGACGGACCTTAGTCTGCAAAGTAATGTCTCTGCTTTTGAATATACTATCTAGGTTGGTCATAACTTTTCTTCCAAAGAGTAAGCGTCTTCTAATTTCATGGCTGCAGTCACCATCTGCAGTGATTTTGGAGCCCCCCAAAATAAAGTCTGACACTGTTTCCACTGTTTCCCCATCTATTTCCCATGAAGTGATGGGACCGGATGCCATGATCTTCGTTTTCTGAATGTTGAGCTTTAAGCCAACTTTTTCACTCTCCTCTTTCACTTTCATCAAGAGGCTTTTTAGCTCCTCTTCACTTTCTGCCATAAGGGTGGTGTCATCTGCATATCTGAGGTTATTGATATTTCTCCCGGCAATCTTGATTCCAGCTTGTGTTTCTTCCAGTCCAGCGTTTCTCATGATGTACTCTGCATAGAAGTTAAATAAGCAGGGTGACAATATACAGCCTTGACGTACTCCTTTTCCTATTTGGAACCAGTCTGTTGTTCCATGTCCATTCTAACTGTTGCTTCCTGACCTGCATACAGATTTCTCAAGAGACAGGTCAGGTGCTCTGGTATTCCCATCTTTCAGAATTTTCCACAGTTGATTGTGATCCACACAGTCAAAGGCTTTGGCATAGTCAATAAAGCAGAAATAGATGTTTTTCTGGAACTCTCTTGCTTTTTCCATGATCCAGCTGGGAAATGTGTAGTATGATCTAATTTCTATAGAAATCAAAAAGGACACATTCATTTCTATACATTCTGTATAAATGTATAGCAAAGGGACTGAAGGTTGCATATTGGACTCCTAATAATGATTATCTCTGAGACTGGAAGTGGGATGGGTGCCTGGTGGTGAAAGGGGCTTTCATGTATATTTATTTCTATTGTTTGAATCTCTTACAATAACAAGTATATATGAATTATTTGTACTATTTTTTAAAAAACCCATTGTATACATGGAATTTTTTTCTAACTTTAAGAAATTGACTCAAAAGCTTGAAAGTTGCAATACAAATGTGTGTATTTACAAGGAAGAAGGTTTCTTTCTAGTGACTGGAATATCAGTATCTGCTATGAAGAGGATATTTTCCTAATTGAAAAAAAAAAACAAAACTAATAAGCCAAATTAGTGAACAAAGGCAGGTTAAGCATGAAATCAGAGCACAGAAAGTCAGATGTCCTTGAGGAATGTTTTATCTTAGCTGAGGTTTTAACTCCAATGAATAATCCAATTGACCCTAACATTTGGGGTCAGACACAGCCTCTCTTTCTGATAATAGCTGTTTCTCTGTGTGTTCTGAAGAGTCATTTGAGAATTACTAGCAAACTCTCACTCTCCACCATCATTTTGAGAATCTACATTAAATCTACCTTTCCCATTTGCACAAAGCACTGAATAATGTCCGTTCTCTCTTTTTAAAGAGTCTGAGGCTATTTTCCATCTCTTTTGGTATTTTCAGTTTCCTGGCAAGGACAGAGGTCTTTTGCAGTCCCTTGCAAACACAGAATAGAGCGGGAAACCTCAGGGGTATTTTCTGCTACAACTGAGTCCATTCATGGCAGAGTTCTTTCTTTACCTTCCCAACCTTGTCCCTGGGTCTATGATTTCAACTTATTTTGGGGAACTGAATTCCTATTAACTATACTGAATTATCTTCCTGGCTGTGTGACCTTGGGTCATGCCATTATTCTTTGCCATGTTTGTTTGTTTGTTGTAATCTAAGATAAGGAAGTCAGGCAGTAACACAGAAATAATACTCAATTTCTGCCACTTTATGTGATCATTGAGAGGTTAAAAAAAGGAAACATTTACCCATCCAACAAATGTTTGCTGAGGTCCTTTACTCTGCCCAGCTCAATACTTGGTTCTGGAGACACAGAAATGAATAAGACAGTCCCTGCCTTCACAGCACTCATAGTCTCATGGGAAAGTGATACAAACAGTGATAATAGAGAATAACAAATGCTGACATAGTGTTTTGCATTACACCTGGAGAGAATGGGGTTAACAAGGGTTTGAGGAGATACTATAACTCTTAAGCACAATCTTGAAGAAAGAATAGGACAAGGTGAAGAAAGCTTTCAAGACCAAAGGAACAGCATGTGAAAAGGAAGGGATGCAGGGAGAGGACCGCAAGAGGAAGATTGAACATAGAGTGTAATAGATGAAAGAGAGCCTTGAGTTCTCTGATACTCCCCCCAAGAATCTGGGTGGGCTCTTTTGCTTGAAAGTGAAAGTCGCTCAGTAGTGTCTGATTCTTTGCAACCCCATGGACTGTACAGACCATGGAATTCTCCAGGCCAGAATACTGGAGTGAGTAGCCTTTCTCTTCTCTGGGGGATCTTCCCAACCCAGGAATAGACCCAGATCTTCCACATTGCAGCCAGATTCTTTACCAGCTGAGCCACAGGGGTAGCCCAAGAATACTGGAGGGGGTAGCCTATCCCTTCTCCAGCAGATCTTTCAGGCCAGGAATTGAACTGGGGTCTCCTGCATTGCAGGTGGATTCTTTACCAACTGAGCTATGAGGGAAGCCCGGCTTGACCAGTATATAATTCAGCAGAGATCTGGACTTCTGAGGCCAGTGTATTCCACTTCTTATCCCTTGGCACTCAGTCACCATGCAATGAGGAAGCCCGGGGAGCCTCAGGGAGAGACCCAAATAAGAGGAACTGTGGCTCCTTGGGTGAATTCCCTACTGACAACCAGCACTACCTTGGCAGCCACATGAACAAATCATCACTAAGTCACTAAGTTTGACATTAGTAATTAACAATGATAACTGAAACATGGAGGGACAAAGGGAAGTGAATCAGCATCAGGCTCCCAGGTCAGGTAACATGGTGGAGAGTCCTTTCCCGAGAAAAGATTTAGAGGTAGAACACAAGATAAGATCTAGAGGTAGACCAGGTTGGAGCATGGAGGGAGCAAGGGGAGCATTGTAGTTGTTGTTGTTTGGTCCCTAAGTTCTATCCGACTCTTTGTGACCCCATGGACTGCAGCACACCAGGCTTCCCTGTCCTTCACTGTCTCCTGGGGTTTCCTCAAATTCTTGTCCATTGAGTCAGTGATGCCATCCAACCATCTCATCCTCTGTCACCCCCTTCTCTTCCTGCTTTCAATCTTTCCCAGCATCATGGTGTTTTCCAATAAGTCAGCTCTTCGCATCAGGTGGCCAAAGTATTGGAACTTCAGAACTCTCAAAAAGATTTCCCCAGAAGTGGAGCACTAGAGGATGATAATAAGTTTAGTTTGAAACCTGTGGAGTTTGAATGGCAAAGGACTACTTGGTAGAGATAGATGATATAGTTGGATATGTAGATCTAAAAAGAGAGAAGGAGAGATCAAGATGGTGTGAATGATTATTGATGGAGGACGAATGCATGACTGTGGGTGCGAACACCTACGGGAATATACACAGTAAGAAGAGAAGAGGGTTCGAGGTGAACATTCACAGTTAAGAGTTAGCAGAAAAAGTCTATGAAGAATCATCCGAAGAAGTGAGAGCAGGGAAGGGGGCAGACAGTTTACTTGTGCTTCTGACCACAAGGGAGAGGCTGAACTCAGGGCAGCACACTGAACCCTATTCAAGGTCCGGCAAGCGTCCTCAACAGAGAAGCCATGGCTCCCTGTGCCTGCTCTCCCGTGAATGGTAGAGCTGAAACTGGGGGTGTGACACCCAGCCGGCCAACCTCACGAAGCCTTTCCCTCTGGGGCTACTACATGTCCAGAAGCCCAGTAAGTCAGCCTGACTGTCCTTTTGAAAAAACCCCAAGAAACGAAGAAGTGCATTGGTGTTCTATTACTGCACTCAACATGAAAAGTCTCTTTCCCATTTTGTGCGAAGCTTTTCTTCCCCAAACTGCACACCTAGACAGATGGGGGAACAATGGTTTATTGATGCAGTGAAGCAGTGACTAGGAGAATGGATGAATATTTCATGGGCACCAGTAACAGTTAATAAATCATGAGGTGCTGCAGACAAGTGGGTCGCTCCTTCCACCCTGGGCAATGGTTTCCTGAGCTCGAGTCAAGTGGAACCTCCTTTTCTGGCATCTCCAATCCATCCTGAGTGCTGGGGGATTTCTGTGGTTGATTTCTCAATTCAATATATGCAGAGGAAAGCTAGTACTTCTGTTTTTAGCTACTGCCAACTAGATGAGGCTCTAACATAGGGACCTTCAGAGGAAATTAACCAAGGAATCAAAAGCTTTGGCTTCTGGTCCCAACTCTGTTAATGGCTAGCTGTGTGGACAATGTACTTACTCTCTTGAATAACATTGGGTTGACCAAGAAAGTTCATTCAGGGTTTTTTGGGGGTTAAAAACCCTAATGAACTATTTGGCCAATCCATAGTTCCCTATCTTAAATCAAAGAGATGGATGGATTGGTAACCTTGAAGCTCCTTATCAATCTCATGATATTCTGAATCAATGAGTATCTTTAAGCAAGAGTAAATAATTGATAATGTTGAGTGATCTGTTTCATAAATGGTCCTTAATAAAAGTCTATATGTGTGCTTTGTTTGTAAGGAGTATTGACAAATTCCCTTCCATGTTTGGGGGATGAGGGCACCTCATTTTTAGAAAACTAAAAAAGAAAAGAAAAGCAAAAACACAGACCTATTCAATACTTACCTTTGGAAATAAGGACAGAAATTATACGTACCATTTTGCCAGACTCAATATTTGAGGTTTGTTTATATATCTATTTATGATTTATAATTTTAGCTGATTACACCAGTAATGGCTATATAAACAGAAGTTTTGGCATTGTTAAAATTGCCAGTTTTAATAATAAAATTCATACTACCAGTATTGAATGTTTACTCTGTGATAATCCCTATATAGAATATTTTAAAAACATTATTCTAGTTATTCCTCACTAGTCCCAAAATAATGGCACATTGATAAGAAAACTGGCCTGAGAAAGATAAATTTCCTTGCTTAAGGTTACCCAGTTAGTGAGTGGCTGAGATGAGATTCAGAACCAAGCCTGTCTGATTCTAAATATACTATTACAGTAATAACAGTGAAGTGCATGTTAGTCAGTTGTGTCCGACTCTTACCCCATGGTCTATACTGTCCATGGAGTTCTCCAGGCCAGACTATTGGACTGGGTAGCCTTTCCCTTCTCCAGGGGATCTTCCCAACCCAGGGATAGAACCCAGGTCTCCTGCATTGCAGGCAGATTCTTTACCAGCTGAGCCACAAGGGAAGCCCAAGAATACTAGAGTGGGTAGACTTTCCCTTCTCCAGCGGATCTTCCCCACCCAGGAACTGAACCAGGGTCTCCTGCATTACAGGCAGATTCTTTACCAACTGGGCCATCAGGGATGATCAATGATAGCTAAAACTTACATTGAACTTACTATGAACTAGAAACCAGATTAAACAACTCACCTGTATGGATTATCTTCATCTTTCATATTCTTTGAGCTATTTTCTAACCCTGTAAATTGTAGAATGCAGAACATGATACAAATTATTCATATCCATAGAAATGCAAATGAATCGATTATTGCCCTGTGGGTGGACTAGTAAATTCATTTCTAAAGTCCTACTCCCTGTTTCAGTGTGGTTCTTGGAATTCTTTACACCAGTTGTAGTCTTGTGGGTTCGCCTACGTATTGAATTAAACACAATATTTGACACATGTTATATTTGTAGGGCACCATGATTTTATCCTTTAAAGAAAATCCTTTAATGGTATATTCTGCACATCTTCAGGAGGGAGAGGGCGACACAGCTCTGCAACGCTGCTGCGGCTGTGAGCACAGCAGGAGGTGAGGCTGGGACAAGGCACCAGCCTTCTTCACCCAGCACATCTGTGGTGTGGTGCTGGTAACTGTTGCTAACTAAGCCGGTTGCAATCAGTGGCTTGGCTAACATGCCCTCCGGGTGGCCTGTCTAGTGACTGTCCCTACACCTCTCTGCTGCAGCTGCGGCCAGAGCATTGCCTCTTATTTTGCAGAATCTCTGCAAGGTCTGTCTACAGCCTTCCGGAGCCCTGCTTTCTCTAAAAGTGCTAAGGACAAGGACAATAGAGACTGAAGGACAGAACTAACCAGCTTTCTGGAGGCATCTTTCTACTTTTCTGAAATTGCCTTTTATGAATAAATTTAAAGTTAGCGGGGGGTTTGATGAGCCTAGGATTGTGGACCATCACAATGAAACCACCAGGACAGTGTCTCTCATATGGCATGCCATGGAACACTGGTGCTCTGTGAATAATAATAATGTGCTGTGATAAATGGAAAAATACTTTTAAGTCTTATGATAACCATTTTACCACAATAGTGATAAGTATTGAAGCAGTTTCATTACCTTACCCTTCAAGAGCAAGTCACTTACTTTACACCGTATATAACTTTGGGGATTTCATTGTCCTAACAAAATAGTTTTTTACAAAAACATATGCTTATGCATAACAGTATTATCAGTTGGGTTTTGTGATAGCAAAACTTTAATAAATGTTCTGTTACAGACCCAAAACCTTTCCTCCTCTAACACAGAAAGTGTAAGAGTTGAGGACTAGGGGCTTCCCTGGTGGTCCAGTGGTTAAGATTTGGCCTTCCAATTGAGGGAATACAGGTTCCATCCCTGGTCAGGGAGCTAAGATCCCACATGCCTTGCAGCCAAAAAAAACCAAAACATAAAAACAACAGAAGCAATATTGTACCAAATTCAATAAAGACATTAAAAGTGGTCTACATTAAAAAAAATAGAGCTGAGGACTTCTGAGAAAAGATGGAGATCTTTTTAGCAACACAAAACCTAGACATTTTCCTTGCCTTTAGGTTTGAGAGCCATGAAAATCCTCCTGTCCCCTTCCCCTCTCCTACCACAGGGCAGACCAGTGTAGGAGACCCCATGTGCCAGTCATCAGGGGGCTGTGACATTCCACAGACAACAGGTTTAACAGAGAAAAACTAGGTTCCAACCAGATCTTGAACATCGTTGAAAACAGTTTTGAAGATACTATTCTCAGAATCAGAACTTTCAACAATTATAAACAGAAACACAGAATTCTCTGCAGTTGATATTACAATTCCTAAATAAGCAAATTACCATTCTGATGAAAACTAACTTGAAAACAGAAAACATGAAAGGGATCTACTGCTAAGTGTTGGTGATTTTTAAGAATCTGGAATTATTCCTCTCCTCCTTACAGGGTGTATATTCTTTCTCTCATTTTTATTCACTCTCTGGACTTTAGCCCCTCCTCTGTAGAACAGAATCCCAGTTCCCATCTCAGCCTAGAATTCTTACCTGGCAATTCTGTTTGGATGTCTCACAGACACTAATATTTTTTTCTTCATTCTCCCACTTCACCTCCTTCCCCAAGTCAGCTCTTTCCCTTACATTCTTTGTAATGGAGAATCATCCACCAAAAACATGGAAATTATTCTTAAATCTTCCTTATTTACACACATTCAACCTATTACTAAATCCTTTCTATTCTATCTCCTAATTTTGTCTCCAGTGTCTTCTTTTCTCTTTATATTCTCTTGTCATTGTATCAGATCAGAGCCTCATAATCTCTCTCTTGGTTCCTGAATGCTCATTTTTAGCTAGTTTACCTGCCTTTCCTTTAATTCTCACCAACGGCAAATTGACCTTTGCACAGTGCAAATTTGATGTCATTCTCCTTTACAAAAAATATCCTCTGTGACTTTCCATTGCCTTTAAGGTGGCATGTTTCATTATCTGAGCCCAGTTTACCAGTTCAATTCCGAATTTTACTAGGCTCTCATCCTACCATAAATTTTATTCCAGCCACACTAAATTGCTTGCAGATCCCCAAATATGACATATTCTCCATTATGGCCATAGCCCTCTGTGGTGCTATTTTCGCTGCTATTTCTGTGCTATTTTCTCAAATCTGTTTACCCACTTATGCAACTTCCCTTTACTAGGGAAGATGGTACTCCCTGGTGGTACAGACAGTAAAGAATCTGCCTGCAACACAGGGGACCTAGGTTTGATCCCTGGGTCAGGAAGATCCTCTGGAGAAGGGATCCCACCCCAGTATCATTCAACCCACTCCAGTATTCTTGCCTGGAGAATTCCATGGACAGAGGAGCCCGGCAGGCTGCAGTCCATGGGACTGCTAAGAGTTGGACACGACTGAGCAACCAACACTTTCACTTTTCCTTGAGCCTCACAGTCAGCTTTAAGCGCCTGTCTCATGCATGCTAATGACATTCTCCAACACACTTTACACCAGTAAGAAAACCCTTATCGAGCACACTCTATCAAAACTGCCAAAATGTAGAGAAAGCATTTAGAAAAGAAATCTATAGTTCTTTCCCTAGTGTTCTCTGATAGCACTGTCCTTTCCACCATTTAAGGCAGATGAGCTGTCTCTCCTTACTGCCCTTCAGAGTAAAAGGATGCTAAATAAAAAATTCAAAGAGCAGGAAATCAGTTAATATTAGCTTTTTGAGTTTCCCCAAATAGACTCAGGCTGGTAGTTCATTGTTTAAAGAACACTTTAAAAGATCAAAAGCTTAGGTCCAGAGGATCTTATAACACAAAGTTCATTCTGATTTGGAAGATCTTATGGACTGGAACCAGAGAAAAGGGGGGCCAGAAGCAAGAGGGAGTAAGTCACTGGCAAGTAATTCTGAGATTGGGTGAGGGTGGCCCAGGACGGGAGAGCTCCTAAGAGCTTCACTTCCCCCATCCGAGAAGCGAGCTGAAGGAGCTGGGCGAAGGGCCAGTGAGAAACCCCTAAAGGTCTATCAGTCTGAATTGACTAGGCATTTTCTAGCCAATTTCTCACTATTAGAATAATGAGAGATCAAGATAGAAATTTAATGCAGTTATAGAAAGGACTGTTAACAATTTTTACTACCCTGAATTTATGACCTAGAATGCCCACTTGTAGCTCCTGTTTAAAATTCAGCTTTCCCTACTGAACTGTGGGGTCCTGGAGGACAATGACCATTTGTATTCATCTTTGTAACCCCCATCCAGCCATAGTGCAGAGACCCAGTAAATGCTGGTCAAGTGGAAAACCATGAATCCAAAGCTGGATGATGGATGAGGAACTAGAGAGAGCTAAGGCAGGACATTTTCCCTTGTTCAGATGTGATTTTTCCTTAATGGCATTAGAGTGGAATATCAGAAGCAAAGTGCATATTTTTTTTCTTTTTTTTGTTAAGATAATCTTGTTCAAATTAACTAGTAATTGGCTGTATTTGTTTTTCACTAAGTGTGAATTTAGTCATTCTCATTTAATCTCATTGACATTATCATGACAATAAAACTGAAGATTTGTTACTTTGTCCACTTGGTATGATGTCTAAAACTTCCCTTAAAATACTTTAGTTTAGAATAGTACTACAGGTGTGTGTGTGTGTATGTGTGTGCATTGGTTTAAATCTCCATGCTAGGAGTACCTTAATATCCTTAACATCTTAACCCGGAATAAACTGTCCAGATGTGCTTAGTAGAATTTTAAAAGTCCCACTGCGGAGTCCACACTCCAGAGTACTTTGAGTGTTTCAGTGATTTCTATCTCCATCAGCAGTGGAGGGGTTATTCAGCATCAGTGGAGTTAGACATAATTTTCAAAGACAATCTGAGTAGCATCCTATTGTGACTGACAGGGTACAGATGTCTCCATCTATGCATAAATCTGTCCCACGCAGCATCCTAATACTTCTCAGTGCGATGCCCCAGCCTCGAAGTCTCACTTGGTCCTGTGTCCTCTCTAACTGGAGGATTTACTTCTGATTCTGACTCGATGGCTAGCTGGTCATCTCCAGAGAATATTTCTGTATCTGCCTCTAGTGAAATTGGCAGGCAAGGGGCCTAGCAGGGGGACCGAGGGAGGGAGTCAGTAAGAGCATATTCTATGGCTCCTTATGTTAGTGTGCTACTAAAAGTTTGGGTGTGTGTCACAGGATTTGGTCTGAGATTTGCTTTCTTTGTAATGGACCGCTTGGTGGCCGTGAGTGAGTGGGAATGAGACCTAGACACTTCCTATACCTTTAGTCATTGAAGATTACCATTTTTGCCAAAAGAACCCAACAGTTGTGAATGACCAAACTGACTTAGATGGACTGACAACATTTAGTACAATGCACATTATCCTGATACTATTTCAGATTTCTGTAAAGATATAAATATATACATTACAACTAAAAAATTTCCACAGCATTTCTCTCCTTAATAGCCTGTCTGTAATGCTTTCATAGCATGGCTGACCCTTGCATATGGCATCCACTGGAATGCCATTTGAATTTCTTTCTGGCTTGGACTTTATCCTATTTATTTTGAATGCCCCTCTGAGCCTGCTAAATATCTCACCAGAAAGAGTGTCTGACTCTTTGCAACCCCATGGACTATACAATCGTTGGAATTCTCCAGGCCAGAATACTGCAGTGGGCCAGAAAGAAGCCCTCATCATTAAATGTTTGTTGGCTGGAATGTCACGAAACAAGCTAAATGAAAGACTACAGTGGTATCAGAGTCTTCCTTATTGCAAAGCCCTACCACCCTCTGAGAGTTCAGCTAATACCTACAAAAAGAGAGAGGAAACGACAGTATAGTCATGAGGGGGTGGTAGAGCTGACCACAAAGTAGTTGGGGGCACAACTACAGACCAGACACCAGGCGGCTATGAAGATGGAGAGAGGGCAGACTCTGCTCGGACCAGAGGCTGCCTTCCCATCATGGGGTGGACAGCAGACCAAGAGAAGTATTGGCCAGCTTTGCTGGGAGGAAGGAGGCCACCATGGAGAGGTGATGAGTATCCCAAGAGAGCATCTTTGCAACAACTAGATTTTTCAACCCAGTAGCCACATTTGTCAATCAAATGATGAGGCTGAAGCACTCTTATTCTACCTGCCACAGATATGACTTGTGCACAAAGCATGACAGCTTGTGATCCCTGGACTGGAGTTGCCGAGGAGAAGCTCTGACCCAGCATGAGCCCCTTGAGAAGGCAGAGTAGGCTCTCAGAGAACTGATCTGACTCCAGAGGCTGGCCCAGAGGCTCAGAGGAGAGTATGGAGGTGCGGCTCAGTCACGACACAGGCAGTGCCTGGTGCAGGACCATGTTTGAATTAAAGCCATTTGGGTTACGACACCACCCAGGCAGTTTTAAGGAAAAGAGGCAAATTGTGGAAAAGATATTGGTAGGAACTTCAGCCAGGCTACAAGAGAGAACCAGAAACTGCTGTTATGATGCGCAGCTATTCTTTCCTTCAGCCAGGGTGCCATGGTAATTCACCTGGCATTGCTCGTGTCTGCCCTGGAGCTTTGTGGTCATTCTTGCTCTGTTCCTTCTCTCCAGACTGGCTTGGCTTGGATTTCTCAAACACTGTGAGAATGGCTGGACAAAGACTCTCACACCTGAAAGGGATGTTAGCCAAAGAAGGGCCCTTGACCCAAGGTTTGATCATTCAAACCTCCCAAATCACTGCCTCACCCCATTACAGCTACCACCACCACCATCACCACCACCAGTCACATCACTGGCCAGTCGCTGTAGAGCAGTATTCCTCTACTTGCCAGCTTGACAGTCACCTGAGGACACATTAAAAACACACGACATTAAAAACGCACATCGGGGGAGGGCGGGAAGATGGCGGAGGAATAAGATGGGAGAACACTCTCTCCCACACAATTTCATCAAAAGAACAATCCAACGCTGAGTAAATTCCACAAAACAACTTCTGAAGGCTGGCAGAGGACTTCAGGCAGCTAGCAAAGCNCATCTGTCTTCTCTCTCTATTGGAACCTCTGGCGGCGGGGGGGGGAGGCCCAGGAATCTCTGTTTTCATGAAGTATCCCCAGGCCACTCTGTAACTGGACAAGTTTGAAGACTGCACTGGAACAGTTCTAGGATTTTCTTTATTTAGCTTAGGAATAGCCTGGGTACTGGAGTGGGTTACCATTTCCTTCTCTAGAGGAACTTCCGGGCCCAGGGATTCAACCTGGGTCTCCCACATTGGAGGCAGACGCTTTAACCTNAGACTGCACTGGAACAGTTCTAGGATTTTCTTTATTTAGCTTAGGAATAGCCTGGGTACTGGAGTGGGTTACCATTTCCTTCTCTAGAGGAACTTCCGGGCCCAGGGATTCAACCTGGGTCTCCCACATTGGAGGCAGACGCTTTAACCTCTGAGCCACAGGGAAGCCCTATTATAATGCAGAGTCCTATCCCCAAAGCCCACAAAAGATCCTACTCCAAAATGGCACAGCCCCCTAGGAATTGCAAGTGAATAGGTGATTCTGATAGAGAGGTCCATGGGCAACACTGTTGAGAAGCATTATTTTAGAATAACTCCATCTAGCTTCACATTCTGAGTCTATGCCAGTATGATCTGGAAGTAGTAACACTATGATCTAGTCCAAACTGTGATGGATGGATCAGAGAAGGGCTTTGGCCCTTGGGGGAGGCCCAGAGCCACAGGACCAAAACTAATGGGCAGGAGGGACAATGGGCAGAATGGCTAAGGAGATAAGTCACAGATAAAGGTAGATTTCAACACATTGTAAAGCAGCTATACTTCAGTAAACATTTTTTTTTTGAAAACAGATGATAATTTTAAAAAGAAACCATAACTAGACTCACCAAAAAAAGTTTTATTTCACACTTAAATGAAACAGATAATCTAAGCTGCATTTAAATAGGATGGGGGTGCATGTGTGCTAAGTCGCTTCAGTTGTGTTTGACTCTTTGCGACCCTATGGAGTGTAGCCTGCCAGGCTCCTCTGTCCATTGGATTCTCCAGGCAAGAATACTGGAATGGGTTGCCACGGCCCTCCTCCAGGGGATCTTCCCAACCCAGGGATCAAACCTGCGTCTCTTATGTCTCCTGCATTAACATGCAGGTTCTTTACCACTAGCACCACCTGGGAAGCCCCAAGATGGGGGTAAACCAAACTTTATGTGTAAACACTCTAATAACAAAAAGACTAAGAATTGCTCACTAACATACTGAGCGCTTATCATGCCTCAGGTATCTCAGCTATCTCATCTAACATTTGCAAAAATTTTAATTTTGTATTCGTGAGCAGATAAAAGACTTACCCACACAAATAGCAAGTAAGTAGCAGAGCCTGACCTCAAATCCAGATCTTGTTGAAGTTAAAAAATACAGTTTTAAACACCAAGGTATACTTTAGCTAGAAACACAGATTACTTCTGAAGTCAGGACAAAGAAATCCATATACGTAGTGTTATGAACACTAAGAGAATTACAGATTAATAAAAGGGACTCTGATCACAAGAGGGATCCTTTTGTGGAACAGGAAACCAATTAAGGACCAGAGAGTAAATAATTAAAGATACCCGTGGAAACGCTGTTCCTGAAATAAATCAGACATCCGCAGGCTCTGTGACTGGCCTCGGCCTCAGTCAGCAACACGTTCTGGAGCCTCCTGGTTCGTAGTTCAGCACAGCTTCTGCTGCATCCACATTGCCAAGGAGGCCGCTTGCCCAGGTGTCACAGCATCCCTGAGCCCCAGCTCCCAGGACTGTGTTCCCTGATTCGGCCCTGTAGTCACAGGCAGCCTGGCTGTGTAGATTCCTCCTGAGCAGCAAGAAGAGGTAGGGTCTGACCTCTAATTTTCTGCCAACTTGCTGTGTGTTGACAGCTAATAGCTATAATCAAAATGCCTCCTGTTGACTCTGCAAAGCCTTATAGGAGGAGCTTACAAGTGCTAAACACATATTTTCAAATACTCATCTTCAAAGCAGTCCTTTAAGGCATAAACCTGTAGGGGTCTGTGAGAGGGAATGGAAAAATAGCATTATAGCCAGGCGTGGTGCCTAAGGGCCAGAGGGAGACTGAAAACAGAGGTGGCTCTCCAGCCCCACTTCCCGTCCCGCCCTCCCTCTTCCACCATTCCGTCCTAGCAGATTCGTGTCATAGAAAGAGCTTGGGATTCCTAGGATGGCCTCTATTTTGCATTGGTCTAATCCAATCATTACTAAAGATGAGAAGCAAGTGCTCTCAGGAGCTATAAGTGTTTCTTAAGCTCTCTGGAAATGGACGACAAAAATGATAACATGTAAGTAATCCCCAAACCACTGATAACCCCAAACCTCCGTACTCTCAGGGAGCAGCCTGAATAATTGGTTCCCAAACAATTAAATTCTCTAGTTCATTGCTCAATCACTTTACTAACAAGTATTTATGGCCTACCATCTGTAAATCCATCACTGAACTGAGCAAGAATGAGAAATACAGGACCTGGAAGTGACTTCAAGAAGCTCATCGTTTGATAGGCAAAACATTCTCTGACATAAATGTCACCAATGATTTCTTAGGTCAGTCCCCAAAGGCAATAGAAATAAAACAAAAATAAACTAATGGAACCTAATCAAGCTTACAAGCTTTGAACGTCAAAGGAAATCATAAACAAAACAAAAAGACTACCTGTGGAGTGTGAGAAAATATTTGCATATGGTGCAACTGACAAGGGCTTAATGTCCAAAATATACAAACAGCTCACACAACTCAACAACAATGAAAAACAAACAACCCAACTGAAAAATGGGCAGGACACCTAAACGGACATCTCTCCAAGAAGACACACAGATGGCCAACAGGCGTATGAAAAGATGCTTAGCACTGCTAATTATTAGAGAAATGCAAATCAACACTACAATAAGGTACCACGTCACACCAGTCAGAATGGCCATCATTAAGAAGTCTCCAAATAACAAATGCTGGAGAGTGTTTAGAGAAAAGAGAACCTTCCTACATTGTTGGTGGGAATGTAAATTGATGAAGCCACTAGGGAAAACTGTGGAGGTTCTTCAAAAAACAAAAATAGAGTTACCATATGATCCAACTCCTGGGTATCTATCTGGACAAAACAATAATCCAAAAGAAACATGCATCCCTATGCTATAACAGCACTATTCACCATAGCCAAGACATGGGAACAACCTGAATATCCATCCACAGATGACTAGATAAAGCAGATGCATATATACATGGTGGAATACTACTCAGCCATAGCAAAGAATGAAATAATGCCATTTGCAGCAATATGGATGGAACTAGAGTTTGCCTAGATAGCATATTCAAAAGCAGAGACATTACTTTGCTGACTAAGGTCCGTCTAGTCAAGGCTATGGTTTTTNCCTGTAGTCACAGGCAGCCTGGCTGTGTAGATTCCTCCTGAGCAGCAAGAAGAGGCAGGGTCTGACCTCTAATTTTCTGCCAACTTGCTGTGTGTTGACAGCTAATAGCTATAATCAAAATGCCTCCTGTTGACTCTGCAAAGCCTTATAGGAGGAGCTTACAAGTGCTAAACACATATTTTCAAATACTCATCTTCAAAGCAGTCCTTTAAGGCATAAACCTGTAGGGGTCTGTGAGAGGGAATGGAAAAATAGCATTGTAGCCAGGCGTGGTGCCTAAGGGCCAGAGGGAGACTGAAAACAGAGGTGGCTCTCCAGCCCCACTTCCCGTCCCGCCCTCCCTCTTCCACCATTCCGTCCTAGCAGATTCGTGTCATAGAAAGAGCTTGGGATTCCTAGGATGGCCTCTATTTTGCATTGGTCTAATCCAGTCATTACTAAAGATGAGAAGCAAGTGCTCTCAGGAGCTATAAGTGTTTCTTAAGCTCTCTGGAAATGGACGACAAAAATGATAACATGTAAGTAATCCCCAAACCACTGATAACCCCAAACCTCCGTACTCTCAGGGAGCAGCCTGAATAATTGGTTCCCAAACAATTAAATTTTCTAGTTCATTGCTCAGTCACTTTACTAACAAGTATTTATGGCCTACCATCTGTAAATCCATCACTGAACTGAGCAAGAATGAGAAATACAGGACCTGGAAGTGACTTCAAGAAGCTCATCGTTTGATAGGCAAAACATTCTCTGACATAAATGTCACCAATGATTTCTTAGGTCAGTCCCCAAAGGCAATAGAAATAAAACAAAAATAAACTAATGGAACCTAATCAAGCTTACAAGCTTTGAACGTCAAAGGAAATCATAAACAAAACAAAAAGACTACCTGTGGAGTGTGAGAAAATATTTGCATATGGTGCAACTGACAAGGGCTTAATGTCCAAAATATACAAACAGCTCACACAACTCAACAACAATGAAAAACAAACAACCCAACTGAAAAATGGGCAGGACACCTAAACGGACATCTCTCCAAGAAGACACACAGATGGCCAACAGGCGTATGAAAAGATGCTTAGCACTGCTAATTATTAGAGAAATGCAAATCAACACTACAATAAGGTACCACGTCACACCAGTCAGAATGGCCATCATTAAGAAGTCTCCAAATAACAAATGCTGGAGAGTGTTTAGAGAAAAGAGAACCTTCCTACATTGTTGGTGGGAATGTAAATTGATGAAGCCACTAGGGAAAACTGTGGAGGTTCTTCAAAAAACAAAAATAGAGTTACCATATGATCCAACTCCTGGGTATCTATCTGGACAAAACAATAATCCAAAAGAAACATGCATCCCTATGCTATAACAGCACTATTCACCATAGCCAAGACATGGGAACAACCTGAATATCCATCCACAGATGACTAGATAAAGCAGATGCATATATACATGGTGGAATACTACTCAGCCATAGCAAAGAATGAAATAATGCCATTTGCAGCAATATGGATGGAACTAGAGTTTGCCTAGATAGCATATTCAAAAGCAGAGACATTACTTTGCTGACTAAGGTCCGTCTAGTCAAGGCTNATCAACAAGTCAGTGTAAGAAAAAGAGAATTTGTTTGGCGTCAGTCAAACGATTGCAACATGGACTTATGTTGTCAGATTTCTGAGCAGAATTTTTCCTTCTCAGGTGAAAATATAAAATGTTGAAATGTCCATATCAGCAGATAGCTGATTTTACCTAGTAACATCCTTTACAAACTTAAAAGCTGTAGGCAGAAAGATGAAGGGACATACCTGTTGCTGAAGCTAGATTTCGCACAAGATGAGAAAAAGACAGGATTTGAAATTAGAAAAGAAAATAACTTAGGTAGTAGAGAGGGCAAAAGAAAAGGGGTATGGTGGGGAACAGACTACCCAATTGGATTTCAAGAGGTGGATGTCACTTGATAAAGGAATTTCCTAACAACACTTTTTACTGAGTGTCTGATGAGGACAAGAGCCCTTCCTGAAGGGCCCTGTGAGTTTCATCAGATTTTAGGAAACATTATGGAGCTTTTGTCTTCCCTAGTGGCTCAGATGGTAAAATTTGGCCTGCTATACTGGAGATCCGTGTTTGAGAAGGGAATGGCTACTCATTCCGGTATCTTTGCCTGGAGACTTCCATGGACAGAGGAGCCTGGCAGATTACAATCTCACAAAGTCAGACACAACTAGGCAACTAACAACATTACTATGGAGTTTGCATGAAAAATGAAAGTATGAACCAAATCTGTAAAAATGTATTCATTCTTACAGTCAAATGAAATGTTTTCAAAAACCTGCTTAATTGCTTTAAAGGGAGTCTTACGTAGAGTGGACTTTTGCAATTAAATATGTGGAGAGAAGCATGGATGATCGCAAAATATTACTATTGAAATTTCTTGTTTTCCTGTGATTTATTGAAAATTTTATTATAAAAAGAGGTGCTTTCTAAGAGGAAGTTAAATCATCTATACTCAACACTTTGACTAGCTTACAGTTCTCTTTCCCAAATTTCTTTTTATCTTTTGTGTATATTAAAAATTATAAACACACAAAATGCATCATTACATCTGACTTTTTCACTTAACGTGATATAAAATTTTGTGTTATTAGAGTTGTTGTGACTGTAAAATACTGAGGTACTTTCTATTTCACCAGGGTGACATGCCATAATTTGTGTGTGTGTGCTCGGTTGCTAAGTCATGTCTGACTCCTTGTGGCCCTATGGACTGTAGCATGCCAGGCCCTCTGTCCATGGGACTTCCCAAGCAAGAATACTGGAGTGGGTTGCAATTTTCTTCTCCAGGGTCTCTTCCCCGATCAGGGATTGAACCTATGTCTCCTGCATTGGCAGGTGGATTCTTTACCACTGATCCACCAGGGAAGCTCTATGCCATAATTTACCTAATATTTTTATTTCAATGGGAACTTTGTTCAGCAACATGCATTGAGCATTTACAAGTGCCAGGTGGGCTCTGGGTGGCATGTGGATGGGGGACAAATGGGATTCAGAGCTGGCCCTGGAGTGGTGTGAGGACCCACCCAGAGGGGCGGCAAGGTGTTCTGATGGCAGTGATCCTGGCTGCAGAAGGGCTCAACCAAGTCTAGACAGGGAGGTAACAGATTGGAAACTGAATATACTTCTTTAACATTACTATCCCTCTTAACCAATGTTCCTAAGTCCTGTATTCATATTCAGCAAACTGTGAACTATGTTTCAAACAGTAAAATACTTGACCATATTTTCAATTTATTTACAAAAGCTCAACTTTAAAAATAGCAGGTTTACTTTGCAGACTCAGGAGGAATAACGGGATTATCAGAAAAAATATTCATCACCCTTTGGTCACTGCAGAAACTGAATTTCTGTTCACTTATGTCCAGGAAAGAGCAAAAGAGTGGGCAGGTGGTATAGACAGGCGGGGCAAGATGAACAACCCAAAGGATCACAAACCAACAGAGGTAGTGTTTTTACCTTCAGCTCTAAGTAAAAGGTTTAGAAACTAAGACTTCATACATTCAAAGTGTGGAATGTGGACCTGTGCGCAGGTGAGCACTGGTCAGTGCACAGAACGCCATGCCCCACAGAGAACTACAGAGTCTGAACCAGTATTTTAACATGATTCCCAGGTGACTTGTATGCTCTTTCAAATCTGAGAAGCTGTGCCTCAGAGACCACCTCCATCGTGACAACATGCCACGAAGAATGCCAATCCTTGCGGTTATGGAAACAGTAAACCCGGAACCCTCCTTACAGCCTAGAGCCCAGTGAGAGCTGACCCTTTATATTGTGTTTGCTTGCGGGTGATCAGAGAAGCAGTTTTATCACATGTTTAGGCCATCATTGGGCTGGTGGCGAGGGGGCAATTAAGTAATGGCCTTGAAATTCTACAAGCATTTTAAAGCCAATTCAAACAGTAGAAATGTAATCACTAAAGTCATGGGATACAGCCTTCAGTTTCTCATCAGCATCAGCCTAGTGACCTCTTGAGTTTTCCTTTCAATGAGAAATGAATAAATAGGAAAAATCCCTGATTGTCAACTGAAGCTGCCAAAAGCCAGGGCCTTATTTTGACTAATTATTGATGATATTCCTCCTGAAACAATGTTCTTTTAGTTATCTTTGCCTCTGACAAACTCATACAGGAGAAAATCGAACCTCTGAGGGCTGGAGGCAAGGAGATACGGTCCTGTGTTAATAACCCATCAGGAGCTACCAGAGGGAGATGAACCACGGGGAGACCTCTCCAAGGACAGGGGTGAAGTCACCATGCTACCAATAGTAGAAGATTTAGGTAGCTCCGATCACTGGGGACACGAGCAAGTCACTCAAAATGTATCTAATCGTAGCAGCTGCTGGTGCCATTGTGGGCACAACTGTACCTCATTAACAACCTCACCCTCATCTGACTTCTTTGGATATGTCCCTCAATCTGTCTTTAGACCTTAGACAACAGGGATGAAAAGGATTGTCTCTGATGTAGGCTCAGCTGTGCCAGATACTCACAAATCCACTTTCCTCCCTGGCATCACACCCCAGATAATAGAATATTCATTGTTCATTTAAAACCATATGCTCCATTGGCACAAATCCCATCATTTAATATTTAAAGCCAAGGTGGATCTCCTGATACCCGCTGTCAGAATATCAGGGATGCTGTGCTGAGTGTACTGGCAAGACTGAACTGTTACTTCATATTTCTTTTTGTTACCTTTGCAACATTATGTAAGCTTACGCTTAAATAGAATGAAATAAATATAAAATACTTCATCCAGAGCAATCAAGAGACTTCTGATTTAAAATAGTGTATAGTTCAATATTCATGACATGTTCTTTCTGAATTCACCCAATGATAATGCAGAAGACACCAAAACAATGAAAATTCAGAGAATGGCATCACAGTCCAAAGGCCCAGGGCAGAATCTGGGAGAAACAGTTACAGATAGGACTGTGTCCAAAGCAAAACTAACACCCATTTGTACTTTGTTGTTTGGAAACCTCACAAACCCACAATTGTGAATGTAGATACTCAGGTCCCCTCACGACCCTCACTTAGCTATCTCATCATGTCCCCCTGAGATCAGAAATGCGAGATTCATAGTATCTCTAAAACTAGTTCCTGCTTGCGTAGGTAGCCAATGAGAAAACATCAGCTTTGCCCCCATGAATGCTTTCTCCTAACATCCATTCCAACTAGGAAGCTCAGGAAATGAGTGGGATTGGAATATGAGTGGCCTGATGATAATTCTGATATGATATGAGCATGAGAGTAATACATTAACCTACTGTAGATACAAGTAGGAACAGAGGCAGCCCTGGAAGCAGTGCATGCTGGAGAATGTAGTTTTTCTACATCGCATGATCCCTCAGTTCAGTTCAGCAGCTCTGTTGCATCTGACTCTTTGCGNGATCAGCCCTGGGATTTCTTTGGAAGAAATGATGCTAAAGCTGAAACTCCAGTACTTTGGCCACCTCATGCAAAGAGTTGACTCATTGGAAAAGACCCTGATGCTGGGAGGGAATGGGGGCAGGAGGAGAAGGGGACGACTGAGGATGAGATGGCTGGATGGCGTCACAGACTCAATGGACGTGAGACTGAGTGAACTCAGAGAGATGGTGATGAACAGGGAGGCCTGGTGTGCTGCGATTCATGGGGCCGCAAAGAGTCGGACATGACTGAGTGACTGAACTGAACTGAACTGAACTGAGAGATTGTCACATGAGACCAAGTAAGCCAGAAGACAAATACCATATGATATCACTTATATGTGCAATCTAAATATGACACAAATGAACTCATCTATGAAACAGTGATAGACTCACAGACACAGAGAACAAACTTGTGGTTGCCAAGGGAGAGGGGAGGTAGGGAAGGGATGGAATGGGAGTTTGAGAGCAGCAGATGCAAACTATTAAATATAGCATGGATAAATAACAAGATCCTACTGTATAGCACAGGAAACTATATTCAATATCCTGTGATAAAATGTAAGGGAAAAGAATATAAAAAATAATGTGTTTTATATGTATATATACACATACACACATTTATATATCTGAATCACTTTGCTATACAGCAGAAATTAACACAACATTGTAAATCAATTATACTTCAATAAAATAATAAAAATAGAAGTTCACTGTTTAGAGAAGAAGGTTAGCTTGATAATTAGGGGACAATGCAAGGCAGTAGGATCTGAGCACTACCTTGAGGAGAACTAGAGATACAGACTTTTCCTTCAGAAAAAGACAAAAGATTACAGTGGGCCAGCCAGAGGTATCAAGGGAAGCTTCATGGAGGAGGCAGGCTTTGAACTTACTCAGATTTGGAGAGCAAGAGAGAACAGTTCTGAGAACATTCCAGTGGTGGAGAAGAGCATGAAGGGCATCCTATCTTTCCACTGATCAAAATCTTAGGCAGGCCCTTGCAGTCTTCACCGTGAGAACTGTGATGATGAATGCCTGCAGACATTTTTGAATCTTCAGAGAAAATAAATTTATATGCAGAGCTACAAAAAGCATCAGTAAGGTTGGATTACATCAATAACAATTAAAGCATTATGGGCTTAAAAAAAGGTAATATCGTATATTCCAAATAGCACAGAATTAGAAGAACTAACCTTTCACCCTTCCCTTTGCTTGTGCATGTTTAAAATATTAACTTCTAAAGGAAACAATTCATTGGGATGGATAAGAGCAAACACTCCCTTCTATATGTGGTGATTTATTTCCTACGTACTGTATAAACCAAATAGCTGCATTTCGAACAGATACATAAGTGCATTATAATTACAAACATTCCCAACCTGCAATGTTTCTGAACATTTGGAAACACTGAGGATGTAGCTGCAAAGATAACTTGCATCACATTTGATTACGAAGAGGCATTGTTCCATGATGTTAGGTGAAAGCTATATTGAAGACCTACACCTGCTTGCAAATAGAATTTTAACTGGCAATTTGGCTTCTAGTTAATATGTTATGACTTATAAATTAACGTTTTTTCTTTCATACAGAACACAAGGCCACAATCGGTGCCAAGTCTGTTCCCCCAGAATTGCTTGGCAATATTCCCATGTGTTCCGACAGTCTTGTAGCAGAAGCTTTCTAACCCATTTGGTAGGTGGGACTTTTATTTTTTTTTCTTCCCGTTTAACAGACTGCAGTATGTCCCACCCTTCCTGGTATCCTTGGACAATAGTATTTTCAACTCTATTTTCTGATGATAAGAAAGTATTCATTACTTTCTATAGAGTTTCCATTTTATACAAATGGAAAAATACAATATGTAGGCTTTTACATCTGGCTCCTTTAGCGTATTATCAAAGTTCATTAGTGTTGTAGCATGTATCACTATTTCATTCCTTTTCATTGCCGAACAACCCTCCACTATGTGGACTTCTCGTATTTTACCTATCCATTCATTAGCTGATAGATACTTGAGTTGTTTCACTTCAGCTATGATAACTAATATTCTTACGAGTAGTCATGCACAAGTTCTAGTGAGGATGTATGTTTTCATTTCTCTTGGATACACACCCAGGAGGAGAACTGTGGAGTGCTATGGTAACTCAGTGTTTAACATTTTGACTGTTTTCCAAAGTGGCTGCGCCACTTTTCATTTCCACCAGCAGTGTATGGGAGCTCCAATTTCTCTGTGTTCTCAACACTTGTTATTATGTCATTTTTATTCCAGCTATACTGGTGGGTATGATGTGGTATCTCATGGTGGTTTTGATTTGCATTTCCCTGATGGCTAGTGATGTGGCTCATCTTTTCATGTGCTTATTGGCCATTTCTGTATCTTTTTTGGAGAAACATCTATTCAGATCCTTGAATCATTTAAAAATTGGGTAATTTATCTTTTTATTACTGAGTTGTAACAGTTCTTTTCATATTCTAAATATAAGTCCTTTATAAGATAGGCAATTTGCAAGTATTTCCCCCAGGCTATGGGGTGGTCTTTTCACATTCTTGATGGTGGTCTTTGAAGCATAAAGATTTAAATTTTGATAATGTCCAATTTATCTATAGTTTCTTCTGTTTCTTGTATCAAACCTTCTATTATTTTCCTTTAACCTGTGTCCTTACATATAAAATGGATTTCTTACAGATAGCATATAGTTGGATCTTGTTTTTATTCAATTTGAGAATCTGTGTTTCAAATGAGGCATTTGGACCATTTACATTGAATGCAATATTCAATATGTTTTGGTTGTTGTTATTTTCTTCTATTCACCCCATTCATCACTTACTTATTTACTTATTTGCTCTCTTTCTGTCTTTTTTTTTTGGTAGTAATTCATTATGTTTTAGCATTCAATTTTTCTCAATTATTAATTTTAACATGTCAATTTATCTCTATCTACTATCTTATTACCTATGGCTCTTTTTATAATGGTTGCTCTAGTGTTTACAACATATATATTTAACTAATAAAACTACCTTCAAATAGTATTATATCAATTCATATATAAGGCACTTATAGGTTTATAGTGTGTTTCTACTTATCTCCTCCCTTCTTTTATGCCATTTGGGTCATTTGTTTCACTTTTACACCTATTATAAACCCCAGACTACATAATAATTATTATTATTTAATTATTACTATAAAATTCAATTATAATTTAAGGAAATTTAAAAATGAAAAAATATNGTGTGTTTCTACTTATCTCCTCCCTTCTTTTATGCCATTTGGGTCATTTGTTTCACTTTTACACCTATTATAAACCCCAGACTACATAATAATTATTATTATTTAATTATTACTATAAAATTCAATTATAATTTAAGGAAATTTAAAAATGAAAAAATATTTCTATTTTATCTACATATTTAATTCTTCTGTATAAATCTTCATCTCCATCTTGCATCATGTCTTCTGCCTAAGCAACTTTTAAAAACCATTTCTTGTAATGTAGATCTCTGGTGAATTGTCATAGCTTTTGTTTGCTTGAAAAAAATTTTTTACCATATTTTTGAAGAATATCTTAGTCACATACAGATTTCCCCCCTTCTAGTATTTTAAAGATGTTCACTGTCTTCTGGTTTACGTAGCTTCTGACCATAGGTATACTGTAATTATGTTTTTTCTCTTTATAGACTATCTTTATTCTTTGGTAGCTGCTAAGATTTTTTTT